>JAJONR010005373.1:0-50256 GCA_029582245.1 Solanum etuberosum | reverse complement strand
CCCCCCCCCCCCCCCCCCCCCCCCCCCCCCCCCCCGCCCAAAGGTTAAAAAACAATATTTGAAATTATAAAAATAAGGAAATTTAAAATTTTAATTTTTTTTGATGGGGAGGGTCGTGTAATGGGTATGGGGTAGGGTGAGAAAAATATATTGTAGTTTAAGGATGAAGTAGAGTTTTGGAAATTGTTTTCTTTAATTTTTAAAGGGAAATCGTTTTCCTTAAATTTGAGGAAAATGAGTTGATTTGAAAAACATTTAATCCAACCAAATATGAAAAAATTGAAAAATCATATCAAACACATCCTAAATTGAAAAGAATTTGAATTGATCAATTCTGTATCTCCACAAATTGCATTTATGAGGTCACCATCCCTTTATCAAACAAATATCTGGACAAATCGCTAATGCATGTCTTCTTGATTTTGTGAGATTCAAATTCAAGGACAAATTTATTTCAAGGAGAGAGGAATCATAGCATTCATGGTGGCATACCTCCCGTAAAATTTGATGAGTTCAATAAAGAGTCAATGATAGCCATTAAGTCATTACTCAGTTATATTTAGAGCTTTCACAGATAGACAATTAGTTATGCTTCAATTTGACCTTCGTATCCTTAATTTGTCAGTGATTTCAGTACTATGACTTACGTTAATGAAAAGTGTTTCTTTTACAAGACTTTCCTTCAAATGCTTTTAAACTATATTTTCACTCATGTCTAGATGTATATGCCATGTCTAATTCTATCTTATGGATATGCTCGAGCCCGCAATGACATCGAGTATCGATTTCGCATAGAGTCTAGGTTTAGCCGTGCATGGTATGTGACACAATATATAAATATTTATATAGAAAAATAGCATTATTCACATCAACAATACTTTGTTTTAACTGTATCGCAGTATGTATCATTTGATAACCCTCAAAATCTTCCATCTTTGGTTCAAATCGAATTTCAAATGGAAGAAATCCACAGATATTTATAGCCAGATATGTAACACGTTGGGATGATTTAACTACTAGACAAAATCAGGAAAAAATCTATTGAAATAAAAGAAATCAGTAAAAAAGTACCTCGCTGACAATTAATATTAATAGAAAGGCATACAATACACGAACTCGTCACGCAAAGCTTGGCCAAAATAATTACACATAAATCAGCCTTATTACATATATTGTTACACACAAAGTAGGTAGCTAGCTTCATATTTTTTTAGATAATGAAAGCCAAGCCATGAGAAACAGAAAGTTTCTTAGTAGTGGCAAGGTGAGTAACAATAGCAAGCATATTTTGCCCAGTAATATTTATGACCCCATGGTTTGTACTTCTTACATATACCATATTTAGCTCCATAGTAGTGTTTGCAATGATAACTACATTTGTAAGAGTATTGACAAGGTCCATTCCACTTGTCACTCTTTTTCCAACAGTATTTGCCTTCTGCCATTTGTATTTCTGCAAAAATGAGAAAATTGAAAACTCATGGTATGTACTTGACATAGAAAATTTCTCATAATTTCCTAATAACAATGCCTCTATTTCATTTTATACGACCTGTTTGACTAATCATAAAATTTAATTAAAAGATAAATTATTTTAAAAGTTCATAATCTTAAAAAATCATTATATTTGGTAGCTATAGAATCATGTCGACTCACCAGTTGCAGCAACAAGGAAGAGGCAAAAGAGGAGGGCGAGAAAAGTAGTGTACTTTGCCATAGCTCTTATTTTCTGTTTATTTCTTGATGACGAAACAAACAATAGAAATGGTAGTATTTATAATGTTGGAAACTAATGTTGTCAACTTAATTCCATTTGATTTGTTCAGGATTACGTTGGATGTTTGATTAATTAATTATAAGATGGATAATTAAAATGACTGTACATCAAGTACAAAGAATTTGTCCAACACAATTAACATTTCTTTAATTGAAAAGAGTTTGAATTGATCAAAGAGCCATTTGAGTGATAAAGTCTTCTACTAATTGATTAATTTTGTATCTCCACGAGTTGCTTTTATGAGGTCACCATCCCTTTGTGTTAATACATGTTATTTTAACAATTACCTAATATATTACAATTCCATCATTGAAAACTTGGGTTGTAAGGTTCTCACTCGGAATAACCTTACAGCCCTGACAAAGACCGCTATCACCCTTTCTAAGGACTAAGTAATCTTTTTGACTCTTTGCTACCATGCTCCGAACGGTAACAAAGTAATTCACCCTTTTTTGATAGCACGAGTTAAAAATTACGAAATCAAAAGCTTTAGCAAAAACCAAAAGCGAAGCTCCACCTCCATTTCTCTCCCCAAAACCAAAACCTTATGAACATGATCAAATCCACTAAAAGTTTCCCTGATATGGCCATTCCAATCTCCACCAATGAAGATTTTCTCTATGTTTGGTATACCTCGCACTGCCTCGTCGAAATCCTCCCAAATTAGTTTTTTGGCCTCCTTGGCCAAGCTCACTTAAGGCGCAAAAGCACAAATAATGTTCAAAGTAAGCCCAAATAAGCACAAGTACAAAGAATTAGTCCATCACAATAAGCATTTCTTTAATTGTAAAGAATTTAAATTGATCAAAGAGCCATTTGAGTGATAAAGTCTTCTACTAATTGATCAAGTTTGCATCTCCACAAATTGCTTTTATGAGGTCACCACCCCTTTGTGTTAATACATAATATTTTAACGAGTACCTAATGTACTTAAGAATAAAGTTTTACAAAAACACTTTGTTTGAGAGAGTAAAAATCATGACATATCCAGATGGATTTGCCTAAAAAACTTCACGAAGTCATGCAGTTATAGGTTACAAGACAATAATGATTAGGTTAACCTATAGTTATATTTTTAAGCAGATTTATTTATTAGTTAATTATATTTTAGTAGATTTGATTTTTATTCTAGAATAAGATTTTTGTTTCATAGCTTTATAATGATTAGGTTAACTATAGTTATTAGTTTGGAATAGGATTTAGGTTTCCTACTTTAATAATAATTAGACTTCTATTTAAAGGGGTTCTTGAGAAATAAATCAATTAAGTAATATTTTAGCAAAAAGCAAGAGATGAGAGTTCTCTCTTCCATTGAAATCTAATGTTTCAGCATCCCTTTAACGAGCTGAACTTATTTATCGCTCTGTGAATTGATCATTCCCTAAAGATCCATAACACTTTGATATCAGAGCCTAACATAAAGGGCGATGAGATCAGTTCCAGATTTCAAAAAGAACGTTCCATTATAGAAACCCTAATGGACTTTGAAATTATAGCAATGGAACAACGGCTCAGTGAAAGAATAGTCCAAGTCATCCGAGAACAATTGTCTAATTGAAAATTGGCTCCACAAAACCAGCAGCCCACAAGCCTGAGTCAAATAGCGCCAGACAACTAGTAAATCAACAACTCCTACTACTAAAGGCAATACACCACCTATTCCACTGGCCGGTGAGAATCATCCAACAAGTGGTAATTCACATGCAAAGATGGATACTTATAATGGCACCAAGTGTTGGGTTCAAAAGTAATTAAGACATCATGCAAAAACTTACAATTGCAAATCATAGATGCGATAAATCAAATGAAAAATAAAAGTATACTAAAAACATATTATTAATATAGTTTTTCCAAGCGACATACATATGATAAAACTAATATTAAAAAACATAAACATGTTGGGAGAAAATCTCTCCATAAACAAAACTCTTAAACGACTACATTGTGGATTCTATTGTGTTGTTGATATGAGAAGAGGAATCTTCAATTTATAGTGTTTCGCACATTTCCTCCAAGGAAGGAATAACCCAAATATGAAAGAAAATTATACTTTACTTTCAGGAAAATTTAAAGCATTTATTGTAATACTTTGATTTTCCTTCAAAAGAAAAATAAAACTCAAATAAGGTAAGAAAATCATGGCAAAACTCTAATAGTAACAACCCAATAATTTGGGCACATCGTGTAACACCCCGCTAATTGAAAGAGCTTAAATTAGGAAGAACCATTTTTTGGAAAGAATGAAAATCTGAAATTTGGCAAGTATGTTAAGTATGAGTTTTGGGTCAACTTCAAACGACCATAACTCCTAGTACAGGATGAGTTAGGTAGGCTACAAGATATCAAATGAAAGGTCTTTGAATTATCTTTCCAATTCCACCAAGTTTGCTAATTTTTGAGTTCGTATGAGGGAGATATTTCTGTTTGAAGTCGGGCTGTCTGGATAAAGAAACTCAACTGGATTTTAGAGGGGTATTTTGGTCTTTTCATTACCCAATTAAATTATTTCATTTTTAGTAAGTTATTTGGGGTCTAAACTGAGTTAGTTCAGTTTACGCAATTAAGAATTTCGCTAGGACTTTGAGAGAAGAGAAAGAAGGAGAAAAGAGGAGAAAAGTCAAGGCGTTCTTGGAGATTTCTTGCGGAATCGAAGTCGTTTCGCCAAGGGTTGATCCCTAAAGAGATATGTGAGACTTTCATAGCTTTGGGTTCGTTCATCCACGCGCCAATCATGTTTATTTCATCGAAATTCATTCTAGAAAGTTGAAAGTTGATGATCTTGAATTGTTTTCTTGAAATTGGCTTTCGTTCTTGAGTTTGGATGTGATTGTTGAGTTCTTGATGAAATCGTATCAATTTTTGAGTCGTTTATGAGTATATTCTTGTGTACATGTACTGGGTATCTGAATCTAAAGAGAAATTGAGAAAAAGAATCAAATTTAGGCGAATTGAAGTTAGAAAACGAAGAAGGAAAAAGTCGGGCAGAAACTGGGTACCAGGTCCGCGACGCGGACCAGTTCCTCAGAAGTGGAACTTGTCTCTCCGCGTCACGGAGAGTTCACAGACCCCTCTACCTCAAAATTTATTTCGCGACCAAATATTAAAATACATCTCAACATCGCAGACTTGCTCCCAGACAGTATTTTCTTGACTGTTTCCCATGATTAACTATCTAGAAACACTCCTAAACATCACGAGATCTTTCCTATCACAAATCATAACCTTGAATTCATAATTCAAATTCAAGGTAGAGTTAAGAGTCAAATCTTGAGAGTTCCTCGAGTCATTTTAAGAAGTCTTTTACAATATTTTAAACTTATTTTAAGACTTAAGCATTGATATTGATAAAGAGTAGAGCCGAGTTCATTTTCTTTAAAATGTTATGAGGGGACTATGTATTCCCAAAGAGTAAATGTTTTCACATTTAAGATGAGAGGAAACACCGATTTTCAAAAGAGTTTTCATGAGTAGTTTTGAGTTTCATCTCTTTTAAGAGATAAGATTTTTGAGTAATAACCTCAAATCAAAGAGAAAGAGTTATGTTTTTAAACATATGAGCTGAGTAATTTTGGGAGTAGTATTGAGCACCGATATAGGAACAAGTTCATAATAACTCTAGTCTCCATAAACCATGTAGCCATCGTGGGTAGAAAAGGGTCATACTTTTTAGATGATTCCTTAATGCTTTTTAGCATAGACTAGTGGATCTACTTAGTTGAGGCGTTCTATATCCCGGCAAGTTATAGGACAACTTTGACAGCGTGGGCGAGACGTTGTATCATCAGATAACTCATAGTGATGGTTGTCGGTTAGAGAAACTCCCACAGAAGTATATTACTTTATTTTATATATATATTTATATATATACACATTGAGTTGTTATTGTATTTTTCAATACACTGAGTTGCTACCTACTGTTTCAATGCTTTATATAAACTGCATCTTTACTGTTGTTTATTTATGCATTGAGTTGAGTATCCATGAATTGAGTAAAGCTGAGGTAAGTGTTTCTTTCAGAATTCAGTTCAAGCTTATGTCATGTTTAGTTTTCCCCTCTCATGCTCGTACATTCAATGTACTGATGCCATTTGACCTGCATCATTTTATGATGTAGATACAGGTAACCAGGATCAGCATCCAGCGCTTCATAGATCTAGCTGAGCATTCAGAGTCATTTGGTGAGCCCCCTTGCTTTCTGGAGGATCCATTTTTATCATGTTTTATTATTTCAGTTGCTAGGATGATCAGGGGTCTTGTCCCGACATCCCTCTTAGTATTTGGAGGCTTCATAGACAGTTAGTTATTAGTACATTTGTCTTGATATTTCAGTTGTTTTGAATATAAGACTTGAGTTGCCTAATTGGCCAGTTGAATGTTTACTTCTATAACATTCTAGTTTATTGCATGAACTTATCTCTGTTGAGTAAAGTCTTCCGCTGAGTAGTAAGCCAGGCCAAGGGTTCGCTTGGGGCCAACAATGGTTCTCGAGTACCAGTCCCGCCCAGGGTGTAGGCTCGGGGCGTGACACATCGTTGTGAACAAGTTTGTGAAAATCAACATACAATGGAAGTAAAAAAATTTGGAGTGACTGGATTTCACATGTTCGGAGAAGCACCATTATGGTATTATCAACTTAAATGGGCAAATGGCTCAATGAGTTTGGAAGAATTTCAACGATTTGGACCTCCTGAAAGTAGCAACCTGATGGATGAATTAGTCATGCTTCGGTAAACTGGTAGAGTTGAAATTTATCAATGTCAACTTCAAGATAGGGCTGGAATGGATAATTAAGTTGATACTATTCAAGATTTTCTGGATGATTGCCCTAAAATTTGAGCTTGAGGACAAGCTCTTTCAACGTGAGGGGAGTAATGTTGTGTATGCGGGGAAGTCAAATAATTAATTATTTAATTATATTTTAAAGTAGATTTATTTATTATTTAATTATATTTTAGTAGTTTTTTTTTTATTATTTTAGAATAGGATTTATGTTTCATATCTTTATAAGGATTAGGTTAACCTATAGTTATTAATTTGGAATATGAGTTAGATTTCCTACTTTCATAAGAATTAGACTACCTATTGATGTAACAAGTCTTCTATTTGGTAAGTCATGAATCACCTAACTCCTCATATTCTGAGACATATGGTCATTTATAGTTTACCCTTGTGTGATCTCATGTGAAAAACTTAGCCGGTAGAAAGGTTTTGAACTCGATTTAGCGCTAGAAGTCCCTTATGACCCTCAACCACATACGATATACTTCCCACACTTAGGAATGTGCCTTGGCATACATATCCAACTTATAAATCATTGGGTTCGGCCTATATGCATACAAAAGATGATTTGAATCTTTGCTTAAAAGTTGTAGGGTGTTTTACTTTAAAATATCTCGAAAAGAAGTGGTTTCCTTTTTTCTTGTGCTTACTAGCAGGAATCTCTCATTCAAACGGCAAATATTTTGAAAGTTGATATTTTCAAAATTTTCAAATAAATCCGACATTTGCTATTGAACCAATGTTTTGTCTAAAAATGTCTCAGCAGGTGCGTTACACATGTATATGTCGAGTCATAGAGTTATTATTCATTTTAGCTTAGCCCTGCATGATACTATACACAATAAGTATTGATATAAAAAAAAGACCATAGTTCACATCAATTAATACTCATAGAAAAGCATACAATACAATTGCTCATAACGCAAAAATCATGGCCAAAATAGTTGCACACATAAATCAGCCTTATTACATTGTTACACACATAAAATAGGTTGCTTCTTATTTGTTTACATAGTCAAAGTCATGCCATGAGACACTGGAAGTGTCTTAGTAGTGGCAAGGTGAGTAGCAGTAGCAAGCATATTTTGCCCAGTAATATTTATGACCCCATGGTTTGTACTTCTTACAGATACCATATTTAGCTCCATAGTAGTGTTTGCAATGATAACTACATTTGTAAGAGTATTGGCAAGGTCCATTCCACTTGTCACTCTTTTTCCAACAGTATTTGCCTTCTGCCATTTGTATTTCTGCAAAAATGAAAAAATTGAACTCATGAAAGTTTAATAAAAAATAAACATTTTAAAAATTCGTAATCTTAAACAAATCATTATATTTGATAGCTATAGAATTATGTCGACTCACCAGTTGCAGCAACAAGGAAGAGGCAAAAGAGGAGGGCGAGAAAAGTAGTGTACTTTGCCATAGCTCTTATTTTCTGGGGATTTCTTTGTGATGAAACAAACAATTGAAATGGTGGTATTTATAGTGTTGGAAACTCATATTGTCAACTTAATTCCATTTGATATGTTCAAGGATTACGTTGGATGTTTGATTGATTAATTATAAGATGGATAATTAAAATGACTGTACATCAAGTACAAAGAATTTGTCAAACACAATTAACATTTCTTTAATTGGAAAGAATTTGAATTGATCAAAGAGCCATTTGAGTAACAAAGTCATGTATTAATTGATCAATTCTGTATCTCCACAAATTGCTTTCATGAGCTCAACATTCCTTAGTGATAATACGTGTTATTTAACTCAAAATTTTCTACTTTTATGTTCAAAAACAATAAACCCGATTTACAAAATTAACTAGAAAACAGAACGAAAGTAAAAACATTTTACATAAAAGATTTGATATTAAAGAATTCATTGAGTGTTCGTAAAGAATTTAATCCTTTTAATCATGTGAGTTGACCTAGCTACTTGGAGTTATAAGTTATTTATGGTAAAACACGATTTGAGAATCCTTATTGGTAATGAATTAGGATTTGATTTGGTTTCCTTACTATATAATATCTCTGAAAGAAGTGGTTTCCTTTTTCTTTAGCTTAGTAACATAATTAGTTTATATTGTGAACCAATTTGCAGGAATATCTCATTCACAAGTCAAATATTTTGAAAGTTGATATTTTCAAATAGATTCAATTTTTGCTATCGGTCCAAATACCGCAAATCGAGATGATATTCATGGGCAGTGATTTCAGTGGTCACATTGGAGTAACGTCTAGAGAATTTGGTGATGTGTGTGGAGATTGTGTTTTTGGGGATATAAATGGAGGTGGAGCCTCACTCTTAGATTTTGCTAAAGCTTTTGAGTTGGTGTGATAGCTAAAACTCGTTCCTTCCGAAGAAGGAGAACTACCTAGTTATCTTTTGTAGCGCGGTGGCTAAAACTCAGATAAATTATTAACTCCTTAGGAAGGGTAATAGAGGCATTTGTAAGGACTAAAAAGTTATTCCGAGTGAGAATTTTACTACCCAACATAAACTTTTAGTGATGGACCTAGAAATTAAGCAAGAGAGGGAGAAGAAGATTCTATATGACCAACCGAGGATGAGATGGGGTGGTTTGACCCCTGCCCTCTCTTAGGAGATGGGAGAGAAGTTGATGACGATCTATGGAGGCTTGGAGGAGTAGTTGGTATGTGAACTACATGCGGGATAACACAACTAGTTGCATTAGGGAAGCAGCTAGAGAGGTTATAGGAGTGTCGAGGGGAAACTTCGGTGGTCATGAGGGGATTGGTGGTGGAATGGAGAAATCCAATTTAAAGTGAAAGCAAAGAAGGTTGTGTATGTATAATTGGTGAAGTCAAAGGACGGGAAAGAGAAACGTATGAATAAGAAAATATATAAAGCTGCAAAGACGGAGGCTAAGTTAGCAGTTACGGTGGCAAAAATGTCAGCTTTCGAACACATGTATGTTGAACTAGGAGATAAAGGTGGAGATAAGAAATTGTATAGGCTCACAAATGCGAGAGAGAGGAAGGCTCAAGATCTTGATCAAGTGAAGTGCATCAAGGATAAGAAAGGATGTTGATGGAAGAGAACCTCATTAGGAAAAGATGGCAAATATACTTCCACAAACAATTTGAAGGAAGAAAGAGACCTAGCTATTGTGTTGGGGGGTTTTGGAGTACTCTGAGAAGCACCGAGACTTTGGATAATGTAGGTGTCTTAAGGTTGAAGAGC
Source organism: Solanum etuberosum (assembly GCA_029582245.1). Lineage (NCBI taxonomy): Eukaryota > Viridiplantae > Streptophyta > Magnoliopsida > Solanales > Solanaceae > Solanum > Solanum etuberosum. Next base: position 40,496 of record JAJONR010005373.1, on the reverse strand, counting down.
TTAACTGTGCTATTATGATTAAGGGAAGAGCGACCAAACCAGACGAGATTCTGGTGGAATTTTGGAAGAGCACAAACATGACATGTATTGAGTGGTTAACAGGTTGTTTAATGTCCTTTTTAAGACGACAAAAATGTCTAAAGAATGGAGGTTGAGTACAATGGTCCTGTTGTACAAGAACAAGGGTGATATTCAAAACTGTAACAATTACATAGGTATCGAGTTACTAAGTCGCACTATGAAAATTTGGGAGAGGGTGATGAAGATGAAGGTGAGGAGATGTGTGTCCATTTATGAGAACCAATTTGGTTTCATGCCCGGGTGATCGACTACAGAATCCATTCATTTCGTGAGGAGACTGATGGAAAAATATAGAAGAAGGAAGAAGGATTTACATATGGTGTTCATTAACCTCGAAAATACTTATGACAAAGTCTTGAGGGAAGTATTGGAGATGCCTGAAGGCTAAAGGTGTGACAGTGGATTACATTAGGGTGATAAATGACATGTATGATGAAACCAAGACTCAGTTAGAACGAACGGAGGAGACTCTGAGCACTTCCCTAATGAGATGGGGTTTGCATCAAGGATCAGTTCTTAGCCCGTTCCTATTTTCCTTAGAACTGGACGAATTGACGCGGTATATCCATGATGAGGTTCCATGGTGTATGATATTTATGGATGACATAGTACTGAATGATGAGACACACAGTGGAGTTAATGCTAAATTGGAAATGTGGAGATAAACTCTAGAGTCTAAAGGGTTTAGGTTGAGCATAACCAAAATAGAATATTTAGAGTGTAAATTCAGCGATATAATGGATGAGGCTAGCATGGTAGTCAGGCTTGATACTCAGGATATTCCTAAGAGAGATAGTTTCAAGTATCTTAGATCGGTAATCTAAGGAAGTGGGGACATCGACGATGATGTCACTCATCATATTGGTGCGACGTGGATGATATAGAGGCTTGCCTTCGGACACTTGTGTGATAAGAATGTACCATCTAAAATTAAAGGTAAATTCTACAAAGTATTGGTTAGATCAGTGTTTTTGTACGGGCCGGCATAAGTGTTGGCCAGGCAAGAAATTCCATGTGCATAAGATGCAAGTTGTAGAAATGAGGATGTTGATATGGATGTGTGGGCATAATAGGACTGATAAGATTATGAATGTAAATAATTGTGACTAGGTGGGAGTGGCCTCCGCACTAGTGGAGAAGATGCTGGAAGCAAGACTAAGATAATTTGGACATGTGAAGAGAAGATGCACAGATGCCCGGTGAGGAGGTGCGGGAGGATAGATATAGCGGGTACGAGGAGAGGTAGAGGTAGGCTGAAAAAGTATTCGAGAGGTGATTAGATAGGACATGGTGCAACTCTAAATTACCGAGGACATGACATTAGATAGGAGGGTGTTGAGGTCACATATTATGGTAGAAGGTTAATAGCTATTGTCTTCATCTTTGATGGATTAAGCATTTTGTTGTTTGTCGCTATACTAGTCATATTATTATAGTTCTTTCTTTAGATATCTATCACCATATGTTTCTTACAATGTTTCGATTATTTCACTATTTTGTTTCTCTTGTTTCATTCTTGTAGGCTTTGCACTGTTTAGTTGCTATGATTTTTGCATTGTTTTCTTCTTTTTTGTACTTGAATTTGCTGCATTTGAGCCAAGGGTCTTTCAGAAACAACATCTCTACCTCCACGAGGTAATGATAAAATCTGCGTACACGCTATCCTCCCTAGACCCCAATTATGGGTCCTCACTTGTATGTTATTGTTGTTTCTATTGTCCCAATGTTTTGTCAACAAATTTCTCCGCACGACGTTACACATCTATGCTTAGCCCTTGCATGGTACTTTACACAATAAATATTGATACAGAAAAATATCATAGTTAACATCAATTAATACTTATAGAAAAGCATACAATACAATTGATAATCACCCAAAGCTTGGTCAAAATGGTTACACATAAATCAACCTTATTACATTGTTATACACATGTAGCTTCTTATTTGTTTAGACAGCCAATGCCAAGCAATGAGACACTGAAAGATTCTTAGTAGTGGCAAGGTGAGTAGCAGTAGCAAGCATATTTTGCCCAGTAATATTTGTGACCCCATGGTTTGTACTTCTTACAAATACCATATTTAGCTCCATAGTAGTACTTGCAATGATGACTACATTTGTAAGAGTATTGGCAAGGTCCATTCCACTTGTCACTCTTTTTCCAACAGTATTTGCCTTCTGCCATTTGTATTTCTGCAACAATGAGAAAGGTTGAAAACTCATGATATGTACTTGAGATAGCAATTTTTTCAGAATTTCCTAATAACACTGCTTCTGTTTCATTTTATTGACATATTTAACATACGGTCACAAAGTTTAATAAAAATAAAAATTTTAAAAATTTGTAATATCAAACAAATCATTATATTTGATAGCTATAGAATCATGTCGACTCACCAGTTGCAGCAACAAGGAAGAGGCAAAAGAGGAGGGCGAGAAAAGTAGTGTACTTTGCCATAACTCTTATTTTCTGTTGATTTCTTGATGACGAAACAAACAATAGAAATGGTAGTATTTATAATGTTGGAAACTAATATTGTCAACTTAATTCCATTTGATTTGTTCAAGGATTACGTTGGATGTTTGATTAATTAGTCATAAGATGGATAATTAAAATGACACATCAAGTACAAAGAATTAGTCCAACACAATTAACATTTCTTTAATTGTAAAGAATTTGAATTGATCAAAGAGCCATTATTGAGTGATAATTAAAGTCTTCTACTAATTGATCAATTCTATATCTCAACAAATTCTTTTTATGAGGTCACCACCCCTTTGTGTTAATACATGTTATTTTAACAATTACCTAATATATTGAAGTAAATTGTAGAATATGAGAACACGATATATTTTATCATGAAAAACTCTTTGTTTGAGAGAGTAAAAATCATGACATATCCCAGATGGATTTGTCTAAAAAACTTCACGAAGTCAATCAGTATATTACAAAGCTATAATTAAAGGGATTATATAAACTTACTACTTTTCAAAACTACAACCTTATTGTTCTGGAAAGTCAAAACAAAAATATCAGAATTAATTAATAACCTACAACATCAGAATTACGTTGGATGTTTGCTTAATCAATTATAAGATGGATAAATTAAAATGACAGTACATCAAGTACAAAAAAATAGTCCAACACAATTAACATAGTTATTTTTAATTGAAAAGAATTTGATTTGATCAAAAAGATAGTTGCGTGATAAAGACAACAAATTTTACTGCAAGAAACTCCTTGTTCAAAAGACTAAAGAACCACGACCTAGTTCAAAACGATTTACCTCAAAAACATCATTAAATCAAGAAGTTATAGGTTACAAGTCAATAATCGAAGGGACAATATAAAATTAATACCTTTGATCCTTACAATAAATGTAGTTGGAACAATGTTTCAATGTTGAACACGAGTTCCTTGCTTCACGGGTTTAGTCTATTAACCATATTCCTCAAATAATCCTTCTTGCACTTGCACTACGTACTAAAAACAAGTCAATATCGATGGACAGACGTGTAATGACCCTCTAGCACATTTTCTCTATGTTTCGGTGTTTTCAACGTTTAGAGCTTTTCTATAGCTGCTCCAAGTCATTTATAACTTACTAGTACTGACAAGACGGTCATTGGGCAGCTCATTTGGTTTTTGTGCAAGTTTTTGTGTTTTGGGGTGCCTGAAATTTAGATGTTTGACTTTGGTCAGACCTTCAGGTAAACGACCTTCAAATATTATTCTGATGGTTGTGTTATAGCTCCAAAATATCGATTTTGTTCTAGATGGATCTTTGGTTTGGGTCTCGAGGCTTCCAGACTCATTTCGAGCTACCTAGTAACTTTTTGGTAAAATAGAGCATTAGGTTGTGGGAGCCACTTTTTGTTGAATGACCTTTGTTGGAAGTTTTGACATTTTCATTGAGTTTGAAATGTGGAATTTAATTTGGTGGGGTAACATAGTTTGTTTGCATTTGTGGATATTTGCCCTGAGTTTCTTACCATAAATAAGTTTTCCTTTTTGTAAAAGGAAAACATAAAGTCTCCATATTTGGATAGTCCTTTTTTTTTGTAGGAAAAGGTTTAAGACTTTATAAATAGAGGTTTGTTCCTTCTAACTTAATCAACATTCTCAATGTAGTCCTAGGGGCTTTGAGAGTTTTGGTTAGGGGGAGAATTTGTGGGACACAAGTGATATGGTATTACTTGTGTGAACCTCCTATTATGAGTGAATTAGTTGAGGCTATTTCTCTCTATATTTTGTACTCTCATGTTTATATAGTGGATTGCTCATCTTCTTTGTGGACGTAGGTCGATTGACCGAACCACGTTAAATCTTTGTGTCTTTTGGTATATTTCTCGTTTGTCTTCTTACTCATAGTCTTTCGAAGTTTGCTTTGCTAGCTTCCGCATGACACATAATTAATTTACGGTCCTAACAACATTCACAAGGTTCCAAACAAATCTCGAGACCCGTCAGAGTATTTCTCAATTCTAATTTGAGATGGTGCAGCCTTTGCTGGTGCAACATGCTTTGCTCTACGCATCCGTGCGCTTGGAGCTAGCCGTGTTCATGAAGGCCAATGAAATTAGTCTTTGAAATCGCAAGCTTGGTGGCACAGTCACGAAGGTCAGTATCTTGGGCTTCGCGTTCGCAGACCTAGACCATCGTGATTGTGATGAAGGGTCAGTGGACCCGGCCAAGGATTGACAACCACAATTGTGACCCTTGGGACCCCACCAACCCCGCATGTGGGTCCCATGGGCCCATCTTTTACCCGATTTAGGGCCCAAGATTTTTATGGCGATATGAGTATCGATTCGCTCGTGTTGAATTGTAGATTGCTAATTTGATAATGTGGCATCATTCAGAGGCGTCTCAGACAGTAAAATCCCCATTCTAATTAATTTAGAGCATGCATGTTCGATTTCGAGGTAGGCTACGAATTATTGACCTTAGTCTTAGCTTAGCTTGTTCATTAGTCTAGTATGATGAATTGAAAAACATGGTTTAAGAGGATTTTTTATTGGCAACTTCACCGTCCCACTATTATGGATTTTATTTAATGATTAAAATGTAAATGGTAAAATTTATATTTTTAGCATTTCATGTTTTTGTGCTCAGTGTTATTAATATATTAAGGTTTTATAATAATGATAAGGTAGAAACGTTCAACTCACGTTCTACTAGTACTAAACTACTAAAAGAAAAGCATACAATACATTTATTCATCACACAAAGCTTGGCCAAAATAGGTTGCACACATAAATCAGCCTTATTACATTGTTACACACATAAAATAGGTAGCTTCTTATTTGTTTACATAGTCAAATACAAGCCATGAGACACTGAAAGATTCTTAGTAGTGGCAAGGTGAGTAGCAATAGCAAGCATATTTTGCCCAGTAATATTTGTGACCCCATGGTTTGTACTTCTTACAAATACCATATTTAGCTCCATAGTAGTGCTTGCAATGATAACTACATTTGTAAGAGTATTGACAAGGTCCATTCCACTTGTCACTTTTTTTCCAACAGTATTTCCCTTCTGCCATTTGTATTTCTGCAATAATGAGAAAATTGAAAATTCATAGTATGTACTTGACATAGCAAATTTCTCATAATTTCCTAATAACAATGCCTCTATTTCATTTTATTAGACATGTTTGGCTAATTAAAAAATAAATATTTTAAAAGTTCATTATCTTAAACAAATCATTATATTTGGTAGCTATAGAATCATGTCGACTCACCAGTTGCAGCAACAAGGAAGAGGCAAAAGAGGAGGGCGAGAAAAGTAGTGTACTTTGCCATAATTGTTATTTTCTGTTAATTTCTTGGTGACGAAACAAGCAATTGAAATGGTGGTATTTATAGTGTTGGAAACTCATGTTGTCAACTTAATTCCATTGGATGTTTGCTTGATTAATTATAAGATGGAAAACTAAAATGACACATCAAGTACAAAGAATTAGTCTAGCACAATTTGCATTTCTTTAATTGGAAAGAATTTGAATTGATCAAAGAGCCATTTAAGTAATAAATTAGTCTTCTAATAATTGATCAATTTTGTATCTCCTGTACAAATTGCTTTTATGAGGTCACCAACCCTTTATATTAATACATGTTATTTTAGGTATTTTATGTTGTACTGAAGAACCGACTTTTTCAGATATCAAACAAGAAATAAATTGCAGAATATAAGAACACAATAAATTTTACTGCAAGAAACTTCCTTGTTCAAAAGAGTATAGAATCAAAACCTAGTTTAGAAGGATTTAGCTCAAACTTCCCTAAATCAAGCAGTTATAGTATTCTTGTTAGCTACTAAGATGATGAATTGCTAGTTCTTGGGCTGAGCTAGCTAGTATAACTCTTGTTGACATCCCTATTACTTCGTTAACCTTATTTCGAGTTTATTCGAGTATAATATTCCTAATTCTTGTTGTTATGGTTATTGTTGCTCCCATGATCTAGTTATGAGTTGGAATTGCCTTATTATTTGCATAGTTAGAGCCTTAGCCTAGGGGTGGCTAACATGTGCCTTAGACTTTAGCCTTGATTGTTCGTCTAGCTCAGATTTAGGTTAAATGTGACCTTTTAGGTTGGACTTTGACCTTCAAAAACTCTTTTTGGTTTTGGTACTGGCTTCTTTGGGTTTGTTTCATGTTTAGTCTTGCCTTAGATGATTACTTCTACTCTTTGTGTGATTGGATCCTCCGATGTAAGATTCTGGGAAAGATCGTCTCTTGTGTGGTAGTCTTTAGATGTAAGATTCTAGAAGGGACTAGCTATTTCGATGTAAAATTCGAGGAGAATGTAGGTTCTCAATGTTTATTTCGATATGTAAGAATCCAGAATTGACTATTTGTTCCAATGTAAGATTTTGAGAGATGCTTAGTCTGGTTGTGGCTTTTTTTATGTAAAATTTTGAAAAGGACTAGCCATTTCCATGTAAAATTCCTGAAGGAGCTAGGTTCGTGTGGATATTCCGATGTCAGATTCTGGGAATGACGGACCTCCGATGTAAGATTTCGGAATAAGCTAGTCTTCATTGTAGCCATTCTGATGTAAGATTACAGAATGAGTTTTGCCTCTTTCGCGACAATACTAATGTCAGATTCCAATTAGTCTTTGCTTGAGTTTATTGTATATGTTCTTAGATGTTCTTGGTACTGTTCTTCCTAATATAAGCTCTTGTGTGTATTCGTCAGGCTTATGGGGGTCTGGTCATATTATTAATTTCCTCTATTCTGTCTCTTGTATGCACCTTTTAGTCTTATGGGGTCTAGTTAGGTTTCAACTAATCTAGATTACTTAGATTCAATCTTAGATTTTTCCTATGCGACTAATGGCTTATCTTACGATTATTGTTCCCTTGTAGTTAACTTACTTATTGTTTTACTTACTCGCATTTTATTATGTTTTTACAATATCGAGCTCGGTAAGCCTACTACTTGGTACCCGTTATTTTGGTACTTATATATACCTGCATCTCTTTTTCCTGATGTAGATCCGAGCTTTGGTTGACTGTGTTGATCCTCATACAGTGCAGTTGATAGTCGTAGGTTTAGGGTAAGCTTAATTACTAGCGTTTAGAGTTGACTCATCTCTTCTGTATATTTTGACTAGTCTTTTGTATTCCGAGAGTATATATATTTGTATATGCCTAGTCCTATACACGGTCTTTTGTATTAGTTCTATTCTGATGCCTATTAGGTTTTGGGATGGATCTTTTGAAGCTTTTGGTGTCGTTCACCACTCCCTAGGCCCGTTACTCATGTTGTATTTCCCTTAAAGTTAGTAATTTTTAATTTGAGCTTATCCCTGCATGGTACTTTACACAATAAATATTTATATAGAAAAATACCATAGTTCACATCAATTAAAACTCAATGAAATGCATACAACTCATCACGCAAATCTTGGCCAAAATGATTAAACACATAAATCATCCTTATTAAATTGTTACACACATAAATAGGTAGCTTCTTAATTATTTGTTTACATAATCAAAACCAAGCCATGAGACACTGAAAGATTATTAGTAGTGGCAAGGTGAGTAGCAGTAGCAAGCATATTTTGCCCAGTAATATTTGTGACCCCATGGTTTGTACTTCTTACAGATACCATATTTAGCTCCATAGTAGTGCTTGCAATGATAACTACATTTGTAAGAGTATTGGCAAGGTCCATTCCACTTGTCACTCTTTTTCCAACAGTATTTGGCTTCTGCCATTTGTATTTCTGCAAAAATGAAAAAATTCACTTATGGAACATGTTTGACTAGTTACAAAGTTTAATAAAATGAATATTTTAAAAATTCGTAAACTTAAACAAATCATTATATTTGATAGCTATACAATCATGTCGACTTACCAGTTGCAACAACAAGGAAGAGGCAAAAGAGGAGGGCGAGAAAAGTAGAGTACTTTGCCATAGCTCTTATTTTCTGTTGATTTCTTGGTGACGAAACAAACAACTGAAATGATGGTATTTATAATGTTGGAAACTCATGTTGTCAACTTAATTCCATTTGATTTGTTCAAGAATTACGTTGGATGTTTGCTTATTTAATTATAAAATGGATAATTAAAAGGACACATCAAGTACAAAAGAATGAGTCCAGCACAATTAGCATTTGTTTAATTGAAAAGAATTTGAATTGATCAAAGAGATATTTGAGTGATAAAGTCTTCTACAAATTGATCAATTCCTTATCTCCACAAGAAGTAAATTACTAAATTAGAGAATATAAAAACACAATAAATTTTTCCACAAGAAGTTTTGAGTGTGTATAAATAGACACTTAAATTTATATGAAACTGAACAAGTAGACACACACGTCACACATGTCATAATACACGTAGGCTACTACATAGGACACAAAATTGTCATGTAGGATATCACGTAGGATGAATGTGTCTATATCTTCAATTTTATACAAATTTAAGTGTCTATTTGTGCAAACTCAAAGTTGGAAGGTATAGATGTCAGGTGAAGGCAAGTTAAATAACATATTTATGTATTATGCCTTTAATAATTATAAAGAAAACACCAAAATGAATTGTTTCAATTGGAAATCAAACCCAAGTATATACATGACATTCAACAGTTCTACCACTGGAGCATTCATGTTGGTTGATCAAATACATCCATAACTTTTATTAATGCTCTTTAATTATAATTTTAGACTTCAAGGTTATTGAGTATTCAAATGATTATGTGAGTTGACCTATTTGGAGTTATTTTTGGTAAGATATTCCCTCCGTCCCCTTTTAATTGTCATGATTTTTTTTCCAGAGTCAAATAATAAGAACTTTCATTGATATTTTATGATGTATTTTTTTATCATATCGATATGTAAAAAATTACAATTTATAGTATTTTTCGTATAGTTTTTGAATATCTATTTTTTTTGTTTAAAATATCAAATTAATGTAATCTAATTTCACTTTTGAAATTAGTCAAATTGACTTTCGAAAAGCGTAACATGACAATTAAAAGTGGACGGAGAGAGTATGATTTAAAGATCCTTATAGGTAATGGACTAGAATTTGATTCGGTTTCCTTACTTTAAAATATCTCCAAAAGAAGTAGTTTGCTTAATTAATTTATAAGATGGACAATCAAAATGAAAAATCAAGTAAAAAGAATTAGTCTAGCACAATTAGCATTTCTTTAATTGAAAAGAATTTGACTTGATCAAAGAGCCATTTGATTGGTAAAGACTTCTACTAATTGATCAATTATATCTCCACAAATTGCTTTTATGAAGTCACCATCCCTTTTATGTTAATATATACATGTTATTTAACTCAAAAAAATTTCTACTTTTGTGTTCAAAAACAATAAACTTGATTACAAAATAATTTGGTCTCAACTCATATTTATATCCTATAACTTTTGTTAGGCATAAATAGACACTTAAGCCTCATTTGTTTGTACTTGATGGGGGTCTGAATCTGAATGGTTCAGACATTGGGTCATTAAATGCATTTGTTTTTAAAAATAAATAAATTAATAGCTTTGATTCGATCAGATCCAAAAAGAAGTCTGAAGACCGTTTAGCGTTCTCTTGGTATCAGATACAACTCTTTCACAAACTGCACTTTCAACCCATAATTTAGCATTTTTTTTCTTTTTGTTATAATCAATAATGAGTAGCATCTCATATTAAGTTATTATACACATTTTTTATAGTTTAAATAGAGTAAATAATATATTAGTTTAGTGATTTTATTATGTTGTATTAATATTTTTTCAAATAAATTATTGATATAACATTTAATTGTTATATTGCTTAATTTTATATTGTGAGACTATGTTTGTTATGTTGTTATATTTTATAAATTTAATACTTAATAATTTTCAATTCAACATATTCAGATGTTAAGAAAATAAACAGTTTTAATATTTAATTCAAATCATTATCATTGTCAATTACTATTTTCAGTCGCTACCACACAACCCCATCACTCCATCACAATAATTACATTCAATACCACGACCACCACCGTCAACTCCACCATTCTCTCCATCACTATTGGACACTGCCACTATTACAACTAATCTCTACTATCAATTATCTTCACCATCACAACTATCATCGTCGTCATTTATCACCAGCACATCGTCAACTACCACATATCCTTCGATCATCACCTCCACTTCAAATCATATCCACCTTCACACATAAAACTATGCAAAAGAAAATATAAAACCTCTAGAAAAATACATGTGATGTGACATTATTTCAAGGTACATCATTGTGCGTGGTTCGTCCACGGAGGGTGAGTCAGGGCCTATCAGATAGACGGGATTTATGAAGGACTCATGAGAATCATAAACCTAATATTATAACATGTGCATATGTGTACTTCAATCAAAATCATGCGTCCAATATAATACGTACCGATGCCAGAATATTAATACAAATTCAAGATATAATGAATATTAATACAAATTCAAGATATAATGAATATGAACCAACTAAATTACATACATGCTCACGAGTCATGGAAATCAATCCAGACGAGGAAAATAATCAAATAACTCATATTATGCCGATGGTACCTATTTAAATGCTTATCAACTCATTTATACAGATATTTATTACCCATTTGTTCAATTAAACATTACACTAACACTTCATAAAGAGTCGAAGAAAGTTTCAACTTTTCTTAATTGAATCCTTGAAATTTGTTCAAGACTCCATGGAAACAGAAAATGTGTTGATTGACTAAAAACCACACTTAGGATCTGCTGGAATCATCAAATCACCAATTCTGGATTGTCTTGATGGAATATTGACCGTGGTCTTTCTTAAGCTCAAAATTTTCAACTAATGAAGAAACCCTTATGTTGCTAGTCCTTGCCTTGGGACAAGCTTCGAAACTAGGCATACGCCATCTCTGTCAAACTCACATTTTAAATCACTCTCAAACACTTTTGTGATCCGTACAACCTATCCAAATAATTCAAAATTCCCTTTTTGGACCTAACAGAACTGTCAAAATTCAATCTCGAGAGCATTTACCTGAAATGTTAATTTTGGTCAAATTTACCAATTTTCAAAACTAAAAATCTCATTAAAATCTATCTGATCACTCCAAAAATCATGTCACTCATTCCTGTATGTAAAAATGACATACATAAGTTGTAAAAAGGGATAAAATAGAAAAAACATAACAAAAACACAAAACAACCATGAGGTACATAAAACTCACTTTGTAGAAAAATTTCATTAAATGCGTAAACCATTCTCTCAATAAGCACATTATCGAGCAATAGAAGTAATAATAAATGCACATGCACATATATAAAAGGGAACTAAAAAAAATACACTTAAGTTTTACGCATTAATACAAAAAATATACCACGAAAGAATATAATATATTATTGAACAATAAATAAGGGTAAGACGAGAAGGGGAAAAGAGAGAAGTTAAAATAGATAATCTCTCTTACCTTTTATCTTCAAATTTTAATATTTAACTAATTGTTTTTACTTTCACTCTTGAATATAGTTTTTATTTGCTTTATTAACTCATAAGAAAGAAAATGTGACCAAACCTAATTCACTTTCCTTTAATCATATTTTACAAATTTTAACTTAGTTTACACCAACATAATTTTTGTTCCGACAAATAATAACATATGCGATTACACCAAATTCGTTGTTTAATAAAATAGACAACCATCCAAACAAGCTGTTATATTCTATAGTTATTTGTTAGTTCAACTCATTTTGAAAAATAAAATAAAATCCTGAGCTGTTGTTGTCAAGCTGAAGCCTAAAGGGCTATGGCCAATCCACATATTTTTTTTCACACAAATGACAAAGGTATAGTACCTACCCTTTTGCTTTATTTGCTTTTTTCCTTTTACATTCCTCACATTATTTCTTCTCTATCACTCATACTATTTTGCTATTCCATTACTGTCATCACTACTCTTCTGTACTATAAAAATAGTTTAAGTATATTCTTCGTTATATGTTCGGTACATATATACTCCTCTCATTATACTTAAGGTACAAATATACCGCCTATCATAATATTTAAGCACAAATTTGTAACTAAGAGACAGATGACAAACTCAAAATCAAATGATTCATCGATAAGTTTAGATACTCTCCCATAAACTAAACACTTCTACAAGTTCTTCATTAAGGGTGTGTTTGGAAGTCGGGTCTTGATTCGAGTGTCGAAGTTGAATTCTGGATTGATCGATCATGTTCAAGTTCGGATGTCGGGGTCTGGTCCTGGATCGGATATCCGGTCTCAATTCGAAATGAAGGGTCTAGGGGCGAAATTCGGGGTCAGCACCTGGGTCATATCTCATGGTTGGATTTCGAATCGGCCGTCGGGGTTGTGTCCTAGTTCGCTTGTCAGGGCCATGTCCTAGATCCACTATCGAGATTAGTTTTCGGTTCAAATTATTTTCCTAAAAAATATTTTCTACTCTCAATCCAAAAATAAAAGATATTTTCTTTAAAATGTTTATCATTCACAAACCAAACACTAGAAAATATTTTTCGAAAAATATTTTCTACTCACCAACCAAACATGAGTCATGAGAAAATAAGTCAGAAATCCACTTATTTTTCAAAAAAATAAAAACATTTTCCATGGAAAACATACCCTAAGTAATAATAAAAATTCCGAGCATAAGAATTGTTCCACGATGCTACAAGGTTGATTTAATCTTTTGATTTTAGTCCATAATTCAAAATGACTTTGAGTACGAATATTCGAAGAAGTGAATGAATAATTTGATTTTGAGTTTGTCACATGTTTTTTCGTTAATTAAGGATAAATTTATATCAAAATATTATTGTAATGATATATTTGAACCAAAAGTATAATGAAAAGGGTATATATAAACCGAAAATATAACGGGATATATATGTTAAACTATTTCTGATAGTACTACCAAGATATATTGCACCCTGACCCTTTGCCAAATATTTTATTGATCAAGGTCCATTTCTTTCTCTTTTTTTTTTAGTTGTAATTGATTTTGTTTTACTTATTGAAATAAGAAACAAGGTAGGTTACTTCGAAAATAATTATCTTACTGGAATTAATATTATGAAAAAAAGTACTTTCAGTTTTAATTTTTAAAAATTATTAAGATATGTTGAAATCAAATAAGTAAAATAAAGTACAATGACTTAATTACAACCTTATTAAATATATTTCATTATAAGTGAAAGAACTTTCGTATTAATTTTTCTTTATGAGTTGATTATTTTTTCAAATACATATAATCTACAATACAAGTACAAATATATTTGTATGATTACACACACATATAGAAAAAAAAACATAATTAATTAAAAATATGATATTTACTTTAACTCGACTTTAAATAAATAAAAAATAAAATAATTATAAAAAGTAAAAAGTATGTGGCAATATCATTAATTTTTATTTGCCATTGAAATTAATGACATTTGACGATGGAATTCCAATGTGAAGAAAGTAAAAAATAAAACAAAATTGTAACTGATAAATTTGACAATTTTTCACTACTCATTAATTTAACAATTTGTTTCTGTCTGTATTAAACATGAATAGTGTGGGTTGTTTTAAATGTAATTTTTTAAAGATTGGATTACATTAATTTTGGTCTTATTTTCACCCAACTGTTCTCCATTTTTTGTTTAGTTTTCAACTTTCTTTTTTTTTGGTTTCCCACTGGATCCGGTGTTCGAAGTCCACATTAGTGCTCCGATTAAATTTGAATTGTACAATGCGGGATCCACTCGAGGGTGACGCTCCCAACATGATTTTCTCTATATCCAAGGCTCGAATCCGAAACCTCCAGTTAAGAATGAGGTTTTATATTACCTATTAGGTATATGTTATAAAAAAATCACTAAGGTTGTGTTTGATATAAGAAAATATATAAAATATTTTATCTTTAAAATATTATTATTATTATGATTTTAAAAGTATCATTTCGTAATTAATAATACAAGGTAAAAGAAATGATAGATAAATAATGATTTTATGATGTTTTTGAACATTTAATATACATAAGTACCGATTGAAATAATTGAAATGAAGAATTAAAATATTATTTAATGGAAAATAACTCACTCAAGTCAGATTCCTTAATTAAGTGACAGATGTCCTTTTTTCTTATAATTTATAACATTTTTAGAATATACATTTAAGTAACTAAATATTGAAAAATAATTTGATCAAGAAAATATTTTGCTTCATATTAAGTCCCTAAAAAAAAAGAAAAAAGAAAAATAAAGAGTCAAAATTATACTTTTGTCTTGACTCAAAAAACAAAAAAAATGGTCAAAATAATTATTGATATTGTTACACTAGTATGCATACTAACTTGAGAAGGATGCTATATATACATGTCTCAAAGAAACAAACCAATCCAAATTAGAGCTTCCTTCAACTACAAAAGTACATTAGACATATAAAAATGTTCTTCGGTCTTTTCATTTCTTGAATCTCATCGTACAAAGTAACGCTTTCTTATTATTTTTGAAGAACAAAATTTTCAATGATAGAGAATTCAATGGCCGATTTTTATCATGATATGATAGATGAAGTTTCTGTTTTGTTGATTGATGATGATAAAGAATTTGTTAGTGAGATGATTAATTTACTCGAGTCTCACGAGTATAAAGGTAAATATGCGCTACTCCAAAAAATACATATAGAACTTAATTTTGTGTGATATGTTTTATTTTTATACTAGATGATATGATACTTGTTACCTTATTTTTTATTTTATTTTGCATCGATCGCCTTTTAGATCTAATTAATTTTTTAGATCTTGAATTTGTTTTTCCGATTGTCATAACACTGTTTATTTACTTGTTTATGTTTTTTTTACTAGTTACCAAACAACTATTTTTTTGTAATTTTTTCATAAGCTTGTCACACTCAATTAATTTTTTCTGTAGAGATCTATATAATTTTTAGTGATAGTGGTAGTTTATATTAATTTTCTTATCATTTAATTTCAATTTTATCAGATATCCTCCAAGAGACATAATCTATATAGATCATTTTATCTACTTAATCAACTTATATATATATATATATGTGTGTTTTACTCTTGATCTTACTTTGTCAATTGATCTAGAGCGATGAAGAGTTGGAGGAGAAAATCAATTAAATTCTTCGGATATAAATTTTAGTTAGGGCTTAGATCTTTAATTTTTATAAATTTATTTATATTTTAGGGAAATAAATTATTCAGATAGTGAAGGCACACGATAAAACCAATGTGAAGAAAGAGAAAGAGAGAAACTAATGAAAGTGAATTTGACTATTATTATTATTATTATTATTATTATTATTATTGACTTTGAGATAAAAACTTCTTGTCTTTGTTAGGATGTAGACAAAAAATACTTTCACTTTTAATTTTTAAAATTATTAAGATATATTGAACCCAAATAAGTAAAATCTAGAACGACAACTTAATTAAAACTTGTTTATGTTTTTCTACTAGATAATAAATGACTTTTTTTAAAAAATTCATAAGCTTGTCACACACTTGATTAGTTCTCTCTGTAGAGATCTATATAATTTTTAATGAATGTGTTAGTTTATATTAATTTTTTTTGCCATTTCAATTTCATTTGATATCCTAGAGGAGACATAATTTATATTTGATCATTTTACCTACTTGAAAACATACATGTGTGTTTTACTGTTGATTTTATTTTTTTAGAAAAAGAGAAGAAAATATTCTTTATTAATTGATCTAGAGTGATAAAGAGTGGAAGGAGAAAATCAATTAAATTCTTCAAATATAAATTTTAATTAAGGCTTAGATCTTTGATTTTTACAAATTTATTTATAATTTAAAGAAATAAATTATTTAGATAGTAACGGCACAAGATTACGACAATGACAAGAAAAAGAAAGAAAGAAAGAAACAGATGAGAGTCAATCTAGCTATTACTATTATTGACTTTGAGATAAATAGCTTTTTGTCTTTTATAAGATATAGAAAAATAAATAGTAATACTCCTTTTTTTAATTATAAAATATAGGAATACCCGACTTTCAAGAAGAAGACAATTTTTTTTTAAATATACTACTGCTAATTCATTCTTTTAACTACATGTATCTAGAATTTAATTAGTTATTTTCTTAATTTAAAATAAGCATATTTGAATCTACTTTGATGAGACTTGACAAATATTATTGTTCAGCATTAATGGTCATTAAATTACATTATGTGCTTTAATTTGTGAGTACATTACACAATTTTCAGAATATTTGAAAAAATAATAATATGATATATAGTCTTTTTATATGACCTGTCTATTGCATTCATTGATTACAATACAAGTCGATTGATATGCGCAATTGCATAAATTAAATTGTAGTAATATAACATGAAAATTTATTCTTATGAGAAATAAATAAATTTTCATGATAATTTTTTGTATAATTTTATTCTCTTGTTCTTTTCATTGATTTTTAAAATGCATTGATACAGTTAGGACAGTTGATACGGTCTTACAAGGGATGTCAATGCTCTGCAAAGGAAAGGAAAAAATTGATTTGATGATAATCAATATGAATTCAACCGACTCGCTTTCATTTCAGCTTTTGGATCAAGCTGTAGCCTCAGATATAGTCAAAATTTGTAAGTATTTAATTTTACTCTTCATTTATGGCATTTAATATACTTAAAAAAATTAATTATCTCTAAATAACCCTTAGCTACATAGATTTTGTTGATAATATGTCATTAAGAAGGATTAGCAATGAATTTTAACTTGTTATTTAGAGTCATAAATTCTCTGGTGCTAACTCTTACTTTTAGTGATAAGATAATATCTAATTAATTGTTATAATAGATAAAAATCAAACTACATCTTACATAACAACGCAGGTGTTTGTGATGAATACGATACACGCTCAGCGAAGAAAGCTTTTGAAAGTGGTGCTTACCTTTACATGCAAAAGCCACTTCACAAAGAATTAGTGAAGTGCATGTGGCAATTTGTATTGCAAAACAATATACAAAAGGGAAAGGCTATTGTTGGGGATAATGAAGAACAATATGAAGAGGAAAATGATATAGATGAGCAAGGTAATGATATCAATGAGACTACAAATGATATTGTGTGTAATGAAAAGTGCAAATTGAAGAGAAAGAGAGGTAAAAAACTGATTGAAGAAGAAAAGAGTCAGAACAGTGCAGCTAAGGTTATTATTCGACGAAAGACTCGTATCATATGGACTGCGGATCTTCATGACAAATTCCAAGAAGCTGTGAACCAACTTAATGATGGCAGTAAGTTCACTTCACAATTATCTATTACTTCATACTTATAGAATTAAGACGCTCAGATATATAAGTGATTTTTCATTGTTATGAATTGTTTTTGTAGGATGTTTTCCGGGTGATATTCTTGAGGTGATGAATGTACCTGGTCTTACTAGGCATCAAGTTGCTAGTCATTTACAGGTACATTTCTTAGATTTTCTTAAGTGGTGAATTATGTATGTAATATTTGTGTGTATATGGTAAAAGGAAACGTTTTTATGGGAAAAAAATAATTGGGAAGTCATTTTTCATAAAATAAGATTTTATATCACTTTCGCCAATGAATATTTAGACATTAATATGAACCTTTAGTAGTTAAAACTTTTATTAAAAGAATATTCAACTCAATAATATCATCATCTATCTTTAGTTTATATCTTTTTTTAGAGATATTTATTGTTAACCTATTAAATCAAACATCAAAAATATTTTTTATTGAAAATAATGACTTCTTTCTTAAAACACACTCAGCTCATAATTAGATCAAATGATAAAAATGTCAATTTTGCCAAAAATATCATAATTATATATCCACCAAATGATTAGCTATATATATATATATATATGTATGTCAACTTTTGGATATCCTTTTTAAGTGTATAGCAGTTGTTCTTCCTACAATAATTTGCTATTAATCTTTTTTCTTTTTAATACCTTACAGAAATGTCGTAACAATACTTGGAAAGCTCCGAGGAAGAGAAAATCTACTTGTCATTCATCAGGTCAATTAGGAATCTCAAGTGGTTTAATACAAAAAAGTAGCCCTAGAAAAGTTGGGACGACGTCTCATCTTAAAATGAATGTTACAAATCTACAACAACAACAATACAACCAAGAAACCCAAAGAGGCCCAGAAACTCCATTTCTACCAAATAATAATATTTTTGCTAGAGGAGAGAGTTCAACTTTGCAGAATGTCTATCACCCACAACTTCAAGTTGATCCCCAGTACCTCAACCCATTCGATACCCCACTTTTATCATCGGCTGAAAATAACAATGTTGCTAGGCTACAACGACAACAGGAACCTTTATCTGGATTATTGAGATTGCAAGGATCAAATATTGGGAGCGCTGATTATAGACCTGAGCTAGGGTTTAACAATGAGATTCATCATGCTCAAAATGACTATGCCTTGGATGTAGCAACATATGCAACAGTGCCAAATACAAATATCGCAAATGCGACAATTGATGGATTGGGAGTAGCAAATATTGATTTTCAGCAACATATTGGTGAACAAAACATGGCTCAACCGGCCAACAACATTGTCACTACATCACATGTGAGTGATACTCAAGGAAGTGAGTCAAGTGAGATGATGGATTGTGATGCTTATTTTGATTTCGATAATATGGATTCCCTCTTTCAGAATAATGAACCTCCAAGTTTTGACCTACCCAATGAGCATGACAATGTGTTTGATCAAGTTTACTCTGATGATATGGTTAGTGTTTCTATCTAAATTTTATTTATGTTGCTATGCTACTATTTATTTATCTACGTTTTTTATGATGGTAGTTTTTCTAAAAACAAATTATGTTTTGAAAAATGACAGAATAATGAACCTCCAAGTTTTGACCTACCCAATGAACATAACAGTATGTTTGATCAAGTTTACTCTGATGCTATGGTTAGTGTTTCTATCTAAACTTTATTTATGTTGCTATGCTACTATTTATTTATCTACGTTTGTCATGATGGTAGTTTTTCTAAAAGCAAATTATTTTTTGAAAAATGACAGAATAATGAACCTCCAAGTTTTGACCTACCCAATGAACATGACTATGTGTTTGATCAAGTTTACTCTGATGATATGGTCAGTATTTCTATCTTAACTTTATTTATGTTGCAATTCTACTATCTATTTATCTACGTTTGTCATGATAGTAGTTTTTTAAAAACAAATTATTTTTTGAAAAATAACTTTTTTATATATTGAAGATTGATAACATTAGGGGTAGTTCAAATAGCAAAATTCGAATATTAATCTTGATATAAAATTTGATGTTATATTTATTATGTGTTTGGTTATTTATATTAGCTGAATTCAATATAAGTTTTTAAATCAAAATATTTGTGTTATATATTTATATCTTTATATGCAGGCAACATCGAGTGCTCAATTTCCAGATATAACAAGTTTTCCTAATGATTCTTCAACATGATCCAATGCAGTCTGAGGCTTTTTGTGGAGACATAGTTGTTTCTTCAAGTGGAAATTGCATCTTTCATTTTGTTTTTTAGACTATGTAGTACTCTATCTTTTTTAATGTTTTATAGTACTCTGGATGGCAAAATTTAGTTTAATTTAAATCCTAAATATTTTGACTTATAGTCAAGATATGCTAATGCTAGTTTCAATAAATATTGCGTGTCAATATAACTAATGATTCAAGTCCAATAAATATGGATTTAATTGAAGGTTCAATTATATTGAACTAATCCATTCAATTGGGCTACAAATGACAAGTCTGATCCACTTTTCTGGAGGCATAGTTTGGTGTCATTTGTGAAACAGAGAAGGGCTTAAAATGCCTCTCAACTGTTTGAATTAGTATAAAATTATCAATCATCCACCTTTTAGCCCACTAATATCCTTTACATCAACCTTTTGGTTCAAAAACACACTCGAAAGAGTATTCTGATGTCACTTAGGAGAAGTATAGGGAAGTGTGCACATAAAG
Source organism: Solanum etuberosum (assembly GCA_029582245.1). NCBI lineage: Eukaryota > Viridiplantae > Streptophyta > Magnoliopsida > Solanales > Solanaceae > Solanum > Solanum etuberosum. The sequence goes on along the minus strand of JAJONR010005373.1, from coordinate 19,908 downwards.
TAGTCTGATACTTTTTTATTCTTTTTCATGGCGCAGCTAGTCAAGACCTGACTCTTCAGATTGATGACACTCTACCGATAAGTCATATCCCTTCTTGTCGCATTGGAAAATAGAAATTGACTAATCCTAAGTCAAAAGGTCTATTAGCTTCTATGCTCAACCAACATTATGAACTTGAATCTCGATTAAAAAAAAGTAATTCTGAAAGGATTCCACTTAACTAGCTCGGTTCTCACCTCAATGCTACACTTCCACAGGTACAAATAAGGACGAAGGCCTTAGCGTCCTAGTTCTCTACACTATTGAAAAGGTTTCCCCTAAGCCTTCATCTAACGGGAATTCTAGTATTATAGGTCAGTGGGCGGTGAAAAGGTTCCCACGAGTAAGTTAATCTGTAACAACATTTGTTCCTTATGTGAACAACCATTTTCTTGAAATTAATTTATACACTTTTCATTAGTTGGACTTTTACACACTATATGAACAAATAGCTATAGTGTTCAATAGAAAGTGAAAAAACACAATGTTGTGCAAAGATAATCAGCAAGGTATAAAAGCCTACTCACTAATGGACTATGATGGAGAAGGCAAGCAAGAACCAATCTAAAATCTGAATAGCTTAACTAACCTCTTCATAGTCCATTCATTAAATTTGGGAATGGCTAGAACAACTCCAAAGTTGAAACCATGCAATGTGGTGATTTTCTGGTTGGCATTATATGGGAATTACACCAGTGAAGACGATTTTACAGCCCTTCAGTATTTCCTTCCGAATGACCCGTAACATGATTAAGTTATGTACGCAGTCTTAACTCTTATCTTATGAAGGTAGAGAGTTTTGAAAATTCACAACTCTTCTTAAATTTCATAAGTTTAACTTTATACGTCCTACGTGGCATCCTACATGACACTTTGTGTCCTACGTGGCATCCTACATTACACTTTGTGTCCTACGTGTATTATGCCACATAGGACTCGTGTGTCTACTTATTCAACTTTATACAAGTTTAAATGTCTATACGCACCCAAAGTTGGAGAACATATATGTGAAATGAAGTCAAGTTAAATGACACGTACATTTATGTATAACGCCAATGATTTCGAAATTTTGCAAGTTCGGTTATTTGGTTATATTTGAATGATTTCCTTAACATGTTATATTCAAAAGTATGTGTCTCACACACATAGCTAAATTGACTACAAAAGAATGCATTAGTCTGGAGCTATTTTAAGATCTATTCAACCACATCATTTCATGATTTATTTGACATTATTGTATATTGGTTTGGGTGACTTCACATTCTTATTAGCACAAGTAGAAGTAATTATTTTGTTTGAAATTGAATCCCTCCATGAATTGATTAGTGATTCTTTTCTTCGCGTGAACGATGTGTTGGGATGAGTCCAATGGGACTCCATATAGAGAGTAATTTGGGCTAAAGAAGCCCAAGTTCATTTTCTTTACTTAATATTTTGTTGGATTTTTTATATAGAGTAATTTGGTATGTTTCTTATTATTACAACCTATAGCCTAATTTACGTCGAAATCACATATTGTACCCCGAATTCAAAATGTATTACAATTGCAGTTTATATTTATTTCTTTTATTAATTATGTAAAAAATTTCTTCATATTTTCATATCTTCAAAAGATAAAATGTTAGTCTTCACCACACATTCTTAAACATTAAAATAATTGAAATTTAAGTGAGAGAGACAAAATGACGGAAGTAAAGAGGAGGAGAGAAAAAAAATAAAGAGAAGGGTGTGTTTAATTCCTTCTTTTGCTATTTTGGGTAAGAAAATACAACTATTTTTAGTAAAAATAAAACTTGTACTAAAATTCGTAATTAATATTATATAATATAGTATTATTTAGGTAATTGGGTCTATTTTATTTGTATTTTTGCCCTTGTCTAACTCTAACATTACTAACATAATTGAATTCCTTGAAGACAAATTATTTTTGTTATGTTTATTTTAGAGAAAATTAAATACATAAAATCTCTTTAAACTTGGCAGGACAATTTATTTTAGTGCTTTAACTATATGGGTGTTTATTTACCCCCTAATCTCATTTGAAGTGAATAAATACCACCCTAAGAATACAAAACCAGTCTTACAATGGCAAGTATATTACACACGCGCCAAGTCATTGCCATATCAACGCTACATCATTGCCACGTCAGAACCATGTTAGAAATCAGTTTTAAAATTTAATTTCTTTTTCCTTCCCTTCTAGTCTTTCTCCCATGTCAGAAATCAATTTTAAATTATTTTTTTTCCCTTCTCTCTCCAATGGATGCACTACCTTCAACCTCCATTAGTGTTTTCTTAGTTCTTGCTTGATTATCATTAATTTTCACTAATGACTTCTCTATTTTCAACCTCCATTTCTTCTAACAATTTCACCAATTTCTTTTGAGAAAATTCTCATGCATTTTCTACCAATATCAATTGATGTAAGATTGCAACAAATATGGATCCTCCATTGAATTTTTTACCGATTTATTGCTCTCTTTGGTATTTGAGGACAAATAAATCTACTGAAAATGTAGATGAATTCGAACCTTTAATAAGAAATTTTTATCAATATGTGTTTTCTCTTTATTTTACTTCATCAAATTATCAATGTTTATTCACATCTTCACTGTTTAAAAATAAATATGCTTGATTAAGTTTTGTGTCTATAAATCGCTCAAGTTAAACCTTTTTTTCTTGCAATTTTCCTCTCCCTTTCATTTTAAGTAATCTTTTTTTAAAGTTAACCAAATGATTTTAGTTAAATCATCGAATAACTATATATTAACAGACATTTCAAATATTAATACGGAGTACTAGTATGGGATATCTTTGGTCGACTTGGTTACTACACCTAGTATGGAATACTATATTGGTTTATCGGGTACCACATTTGGTATATGTTACTATGGGTTGATTCGGGTACCACGCTTGGTACATGCGTGATTATTCTCTTGTATGTTGGTTTCATGAGTAAATCGGGTTTACTTCGTTGTACTATGGTTGTTAGATGTTAGTCTATAAGGGGCCAAGATCTGTGTTTAAATGGTGGGATGGTACTTGTGTAGATCAAAATTACATGTTAAACACTGTAAATTATGTCATAGATATCCTTAATGGTCCGGTTACTTAAAAGGTGTAATGAATCACGTAGGGCTCATTGTAATGTCGCTGATCATGTTATTGTGAATATTAAGTCTGGATGGTAAATGAAAGTTTGGCATATCCACTACCTTGCATTGTATTTTTTGTCTGGGTGATCTGGGACCTATCTAATAAAGGAGATTGAGTCAAGGTGATTTAGTAAGAGTTTTGCAGGTGATTTACTAAACTGGATAATTAAAGGCTAGGGTGTTGGCATGAGAGCTTGAGAGAAAATAGTGGAATGGTTAGTAGAATTAGGGGGGTCTTGTATTAAAAAAAATCTTTATGTAATAGAGAGGTTAGGTTGTAAACCGTATGTGGAAGAGAATTGACTAGATTATAGAGTTGGCAGCGAAAAGAGGTGGGGTGATTTGAAATAGGGTGTATGAGTCTCAAGGTAGTGTTATTCGGCAGTGAAGGGGGTGATGTTGAGGATCGGGGCTATATTGTTTCATGATTATTTGCATGATGTTATGTGATGTATTCAGGTCAACCAGTGATGTCTACCAGTATGCGTTGTTAGTACTGATACTATTCTTGTTATGTCACATGACATAGTCTGATTACAAGATCAGTGACGTTTCTTAGGTGAATGTGAAGATGATCTCCGACGGTTTCTAACTCTCTTCCCTTATGGTGAAAGTTGTCTTATTATTTGAATCTTGTTATTTCTTAATAGTTCTTGACCTGTTTAGACTAATTTCCGGGGGGGTCAGTATATTTCTTGAAAAATGTATTTTTGCTTTGATCAAGTTGAGTGTTTCTATATTAATCAGGGTGTTAGCTTGTATTTCGTTCACTTCTGCATTTAATGTCGAGTAAGAATTTTCCTATCTAGGTGTTGTAGTAGATGTCCGCACGACTCCACGGATTGAATCGTGACAATAGAGATCTTTACCCTTTTTTTCTTACCACTTTCCCCACTTCACCAAGAAAAGAAAAAAGAATAAAAAATGACATCACACTAGTTTTTCTTTCGATTGTCCACTAATGTATAGTTGTCGTTAGTTATACTTGAGATTTGGGACCAAATCATGTCCCTATCATCCCATTTGACCCTATCATTATTTTAAGTCTTTTCTTAGTCATATTTGTAGTCATGATGTTTAAGGACTCTAAGAGAAATTGGAACCCAAGTCAGCCCCATCTTGTTTTTGGAAATTCCACTACATGTGTCACACCTTTCAAAGTACAATTGCTCAGACCACTAAATATCATGCAATTTCCCAACATTATTATTTTGGCTTGATTTCTTGTTTGACCTAAAGGCTTGGTTGAAAATGGAGGAAGAAAACAAATATATGCAACATATATTATGTTTTCCACCCTTCATTTATGGTAAGAAGTAGCCTATCTCCTATAAGAGGATCTAACAAAAGCCAACTATTGGAGAGATTTCTATTTGTGATTACCACAATCTGAAAAATTAAGTTCAAAGTCCAATCATTGCAATTGAACCTACTATTCCAATAATATTGGTTGACAGAAAATTGAATACATGATTTATTGAAATCGGTGGATTTAGAATTTTTATTAAGGGGTTCGAAAAATAAATATATAGTACTGATTTAAAATTGGAACGTCAAAGTGAATTCTGAACCCTTCAACCCCTACGTCAATTTCTAAGCTTATGTCGAAGAGGTTCAAAATTTATATAAATCAAAACAATACCATAAATGTGTCATGTAATTTTTTGCTGAGGAGGTTCGATACTCTCAAATCCGCCCTTTTGGAATCTGAAAAGTTGAGGTCAAAGTCCAATCATGCAATTGATCCTTCTAGTACAATATTGGCTGATCGAAAATTGAATACACGATTTGTCGGAAACTTAATTTTTAGGTCAATTATAGTTATGATATTTCAAGATTTTTCAATACAAAGAAGGTTAGACATATTAATTTCAACTAATATGCGGGATGACACTCTTTACACCATATGCACTTCAAACGCTGGATATATATTTTATAGCATGAACAATATAATATGAGAGTTCAAAATTTGCTAAAATAAAAAGAACGGTGTTATGATTGTTTTTTATATCATATTTAAAAAAATATATGAAAAAAGAACGGTGTAGGCATATAATAGGAGAGATTGTGTTAGGAACGGAGGATCAGAAATAGAGTTATGTATGACAAGATAGAAATGACCTCCGTGGCGACAAAAGTGGACCCCGAATTTGAGCACAACGAGGACACCATTGTCTTTAATACTCTAATTAATAACGGCAAAGTTCAGCGTACAACTCTTAATAAATCTCAAAGTACTTGACGATTAGGATAGCAAAGCAGTATCATTAATTTGATGCTAATTTAATAAAAACCAAATAAATATTATCAATTTTTTGAAATTTAAATCCAAACCATTTGATCAATTTAGTTTGATTTTCAATTTGGATCTAGTATTTTTGATCAAATTGTAAACACCCCTAATAACAATGCATTCCCTCTTCCAATATAGGCATAATACATGAGCATGACCCTTAACTTGGCTTCAACTAGCAACTATTACTTTTAACTTTGGATGTGCACAAGTAGATACTTAAACTTGTATAAAATTGAACAAATAGACACGTTCATCCTACATAGCAAATTTGTGTCTTATATATGTGCAGTGGCGGATTCAGGATTTCCATTACGGGGGTTCGGAAAAAAAGAGAGTAGTGCCTAAGATTCAATCTTGGAATCTCAAGGTGAGTTTTGAACCTCTCAACCGCTAAGTCAACCTCTAATCTTACATTTAGGAGGTTCAAATTCAATATATAGACATAAAAATTCTTAAAAATACCTTAAGTATACAACATAATTTTTGAACCCCCTGGACAAGCTCTGGGTCTGCCCCTGTATATGTGGCATCCTACATGTATTATGTCACGTAGGACACATGTGTCTACTTGTTCAATTTTATACAAGTTTAGTGCCTAATTGTGCACATCCAAAGTTGGAGGACATAGATGTCAGTTGAAGCTAAGTTAAAGGAGATATTTATGTATTATGCCTCGGATATAAGACAATGCTAACAACTTAAAACTATAGTTGAAGTTACCCTACATCTATTTATCCCTTAATTAAATGTGTTTATTTATCTAATATGGTATTAATTAATTGTAATAATAAGTCAACAGAATTAAAAGTAATATCGAAAACAAATAGAGTCCACAACCTTGATATAGGCATTGTCAATATATATACGAAGTGACATGTCCTTGAAAATATGGTTTGCACTATTATTTTCAGTTTTTTTTTTTTTTCTTCATTGGCTATAATACTTACTCATTTATACATGGTCACCCCACCACCTAATTAGATATCAGGATAATAAGCATATGGCTAAAATGTCAAATCTATCAAAATGGAAACCTAACTTTTCATTCCATGAGAGGACATCCTCTCATCTTAATATTAATTCTTCCTTTTCTTAATTTCTTTACTATTTCTATGTGAGGATGGTAAATTTTTGAAGATTATAATTGTAACGATCCTCAAGATTGTATTGTGATTTTCGATTGTTTTTCGTTGTTTGACCCTTCCATTGCATTGGATTGGAAATTATAACTTTTGGGGATGAATGGATCAATTCCTGAGGTGATTGGATCGATTTTTAAAAAGTTTTTTTTTCTTAATTGACCAAAGTAAATATTTGGTGTTGGAGAGGTCGAATCCAAGTTTTGATGGTTTCACTAGGCCTGAAGGGTGATTTTTGAGTTGGGTGGAGGTTTGGTTTGGTTTGGTTCCTAAGGCTTTCAGGGTGTTTTTGTTATTTGGTTAATTAGATTTTAAAGTTTTCTTAAGTTGTGAGTTGACCTCGATCAGTCAACATTTTAATCTTAACAATCTTGAAAGTTAGTTCAAAGAGTATGTAAATTTGATATAGTTTAAATATCAAATTTATAAAAACGTGATAGTTTAAGAACGTCTTAAACCTGAATGTCAATACAGTGAAATAATATAAACTAAACATAGTTTAAATATGAAACTAATAATTTTGAAAGATTTTATCCATTATCTTCTCTCTTTTTTGGGTATATCGGAAAGAATTTTGTGTACAAACTATTAAAATTGAGGGTCAAAATCAATGGATGCGGTCAGGAAAAACTGATGTCAAATTAATAGGCTATACATCGTTGGTTTTGTTCAAAGATATAGTTTTTAAAAATTATAATTTTTGCACGATAAAATTTAAATAGAATGTTGCTGCCATGCCACTCCTTTGTAATAATGCATGCATATTAAGTTCTATTAATATATTATCTCCGTTTTACTAAAAATAATAATATATACAACATCTTTGTATACGTTTATAAATCTAATGAATTTTGGGAGTTGTGTTGCTTCTCTTTTAGTAGATTCATGTTGATTATAAGGTAAATTAACGGAAATATCCGTGTGGCCAAAAGTAAATATTCAAAAATATAACATGGAAAAAAGTATTTATGATATAGTCCGGGGTATAGAATTCATACATCTCTGGTTTATCTCTCTGGTTGAGGCTACATTCATTTATTCATATTCAACTTGACAGAGAGGGGGCTTCAAGTTCTTAGGAAGAGCCGTACGAGACAGCTCACGTACGGTTCGGGAGCCGAACCCCTGCGCAGTCTAAGTAAAGAAAGCCAGATGTATCTACTGTAGTCATCCACTTATAATAGTAAGTAAAGTACCTTGCACCTGAAAATGAAACAGAAATAAATGCAAGACTTCGAAAGCTTTCAATTACAAAGTGGAAGATGCCTCTCATAATGGGTAGGATTACTGCATTTATTATATTTGACTCTTCTATTTTATAATATAGGGGGTTGGGGCAGGTTGAAGGAGAGGGGAAGTCAATTTAAACATAGTGCCACATAGCTATACTTAGGATCTTATAGCAAATTTCTCTTCTCTATCAAACTATCGCTCGCCTTACTTCTCTCACTCGCTCGCCTCTCTTCTCCGTCGCTCCCCTTTCTCCCTTTCTCCTCTCTCCTTATCTCTCGCCTGATATAAAAGGGGGATATTACTGATACAAATCAGGCGAGAGATGGTGGAAACCTCTCTTTTTCCTCTCCTCTTCTTTAATTTTATACTCAGACTCTTAGTACGCCTGAACGAGGGAGAGAAACAATATTGATACAATATTGTATAAATTGTATTCTGAAAGAGTATACAACATGTGATATAAATGAATAACAAACATTGATTCAATCTATAATTAGTTACAAAAAATACATTGATATAGAGTAAATACACCAGGAACAAATGCACTTGATACAATTGTATTCGTTGATATACTTGGTACAAAGTGAATACACAAGAAACAGATACAAATACAGAAAATACAATTGTATTAGTATTTTATTTGACTGATGCAATTGTATTTGTTGATACATCGAATACACAAATAATACTCAAATGCTGAGATGTGATTTGTGACAAATGTGCACTAACAACAATTAGATACCCATTTATATATTGCTTTACTATATAGTGTTATGTGAAACGACACGTCTTACATTTCTAACACTATAGTAAAGTAATAATGTATATATTTTTAGTGGTTGCTTTGTAACACTTACGAATGCTTAGCTCAATTTATTGCGTGCTTATTGTACCATAATCATAATTTAATATTAGTATATACTTTTGTATCAATTGATAAAAAAAAAAAAAAAGTAGAAAAGGTATCCAAAAGTCATGTTTATTAGAGTCATGTTTTTTTTTCTCTTAAAGAGTTCCAAACTATAGAACCTAACCCTCTTATCTCTTCTTTATCTATTCTATATTTTCTAAAGACACCATAATTAATTAGCATTAATTTATCTCAATACTTGTTTTACTCTAGCACTTAAAAATAATAATCAAAAGCTCATCTTTTGAACTTTATTAAGTGAATACGAGTCATATCACTAATCAAATTGATATTGGGATAAAATGCAAACATTATTTAAATGTCGTCACTCACGCCTCAAGTGAATCATATAGGTGGATTTGAATGTTATTCCTTGTCATTTTTCCAAAAAGGTTAGCATCATGGCTTTATCAAAAAATAATATATTCTTCCCATTTTTAAGAGATTATCATCTACTATTTATTTTTTTGTTTAGTCCCACGATTGTTTAATCTAATTACGTACTTCCCCATCACAGTCTCAAAAAAAAAAAAAACAGGTGAGAAACGCGAAGAGTAGTTAATTGTTGCAAAATATGTATTGTTAATGGCAATTAGCACACTTTATAAATGTCTTTAAAGTCTATAGCGACATTGGATCCAATAACAATTAACTAATATCTTTAACACTCTTTATTAATGTGAATATTTATTGTCGCTAAAAGTTATTATTGTTGTAGTGCAACTTTAAGTCCTGAGGTACATTATATATGGTCGACCATTCAGTATGTGTATAAATTATATCATGGTCAAACCTCTTAATTAAAGGATAATTCTGAAAAATCCCACATCGGTATAACGTGAGAGAGTGTATAAGGAAATAAACTTTAAAATCTTAGTAACACATTTTAAAGCCGAAAAACTTAGGTTCAAAGCGGTTAATATCCCTAGTGAAATTTTGCATATAGCCAAAGAGACTTTTATATATGCTTTTTGTTGATCAATTGGATGGTTAAATATCTCAAGAAATCAATGTTTTTTTTTTATTTCGATAATAACTATTAGTTGAGTAATGATATAAAAAATTAACTCTTGATTGGAAAGAAACAAGACGTGGTCTAATTAACTATCATTGTTATTAGATCACATATTCACAATTATTAGTTGGATTCGAGACTCTATACAAATTCTACCCAATGTGTAAAGTTTAAAAATAAATAAATAAATAGTTGAGTGGTTGGAAGACCTCAGATCGAATCCAACCTCGGTCTGCTATTTTTTTGAATTCGAAAGAGCGGGGTCTTACTTATTCAGGGGGGATGAAAGACAAATAAAGGGATTAGGGGGCTTTATGATCGGAGAAAGAGAAGGGGCGTGGTTGGTGTGTCACTGGGTCGGTGGGGGAACCCGTAGGAAGGGGGGACGACCCGCCGAATTCACATCAGAAATCGCCAATCATGAGGTTGTCGTAAGAGACTTCCTAAGTGTGGTTTACATCTTTCTTTTGTATAGTTTGCAAGCTTTTGCATAGTAAGCAGGTTACCAAACAGTGAATGACAAAGGTTGTGGATTTTTATAAGGGGTTCCCAAACAAAATTAAAGAAGAATGAAATGGGGGAAAAAAGGTCTAAAATTTGAAGAAGCATGAGTGGCCAGATAGAAAAAGTTATCTAGGTGGGTAGCTTTATGAAAAAGTTTTGCTTTTGAGTCAGTTTTATTTTTGGAAAAATTGTCTAAGTTAAAGTTAGATTCATTAGAATCCAAAGGAATAAAAAGCCACTATTTTAGTGTCTGATTCTGATCAAGGAACAAATCCTTTTATTTAATTTATGTATGATGTCTGATTTTGTTTACATAATGTTCACACTATGGAAAGAATTATATTCTGGTCTTTAGATATGATTTTCTTTTTGGCCCCTTGCATACTAAGCCAAAATGTGCGCAGACAATGCCAATGGTAATAAGAAAATGAAAAAATAAAAATAAAAAAAATTATTGACACCTTGTTTTGGATGGCACCTTCTTTTGAGTGACACTATTCACGTGAAGGAGATGCTTCAAAAACCAAAGTTTGATTGTTGATCATATATGGATCCTTTTTTTTTTCTTCCGTATTTGGCTAGTAGGTCTGCTATTGCATTAGCCTCCCTTGAAATGTGTTTCAGGGATGATCCTTCCAATTGGAAGAGTAGCGATCTGCGATCAGCGAAACTATATGAGTATATAAGGTTATTGCTATATAGAGGGTTAAATAATACCTGCGAGTCTATTTCCATCAGCAGATATTTTAAGTTTTTACTTTTCGCTAGATTCAGACCATGCAGCAAGGCTAGAACTTCTGCATGTAGGGCATTTCTTGCTATGATTTTGCATGTGAATCCCACGATCCATGTTTCTAGATGATCTGTGTCTCAAGGTGTTCGGGAGTGATTTGAGCCTTAAGTTGGATTTTAAAGTTTTTGCTAGTACTAGTGCAATTTAAATTCGTATGATAACAAGTTATTACTAGTACTAGTGCAACCGCATGGTTTATATAACTTGTGACTTGTGTTGATTCATGCTCATGCTAGTTGTAGTTTATATAATATCTTGTGGTAATTGTCATCATCCTAATTATATATTTGTGTATGCTTTGGTTACTTCTTTTTTGTTCATTTTTTTGTTTTTAAAGATTTTTATAATTTCTTTTGGGATGAAGTATTTCATGGTCCAAATCACGTTGATCACTTCCTTACCCTTCAAAATATTAGGTTTATGTATAATTTTCTGCAAAAAGTAATGATAACTCTTTTGATCTTAATCACTAATAAATTAATATTAGGTTAAATGTTAAAATTATCACTATTTAAATTAATTTATTCCAACCGTGACATGACATTTCATCATCTTCTTCTCTACCTTCTTAGTCGTGGTCTCCTTTTTGTCGTGACATCGATATTTCTGACTTGAAAAGAAAGAATTTAGGATTTTAAAGAAGTCAACTAAAAATATATTTAAGAAAATAAAATTTCAGCAAATAGAGTCGTTACGTATGTCAGGTGAACAAAGATTTTATGGACAAACACACCTAAAAACATTTCTAGACAAATATTTGGTCTAGTCAACATCTAAGTGTGTTTCGCTAATCATTGGATGATAATTCAAGTAGAAACTCACAATCTCAATAGTTCAGATATGAAACACAAAAAAATAAAATATTTTATGTGAGTTTTTTTTATCCTTTTTTATAAGTACTCCCTAAATCTTCTCTTATAAAAAAAAAAAATCTACTCTCCGCAGGCAGTTTCTCATTTTAAGGTTAAATATTTTAAAAAGAAAATATTGTCTACACAAATATTATAAATGTTTCATTAGCCAATACTTTCCCTTGACCAATAATTGAACTTGTTAATATTAAATATTTCATCAAGTAATCTATATTTCTTGGTCGTTGCCTCATTGGTAAAGTAAAGTGGTACCAATTATTTATTAATTCCTAAAGAGAGAAAGTACATGAAAATAATAAAGAAACAAACATATAGAAAACCACCAAAATATATAGTCATGCCAATTGGAATCTCTCACACAATTAATCAAGTAAATAATTATTAATTTTTTTTATAATGATGTCACTTGTCCTAATAATTATAAAAAAAAGTCTGATGGCATATTCAATTGTCACTATGTCCCTTCCTCTAATCTAATTATTTTTTTTACTAATTTATATGATATAGTTCAAATTTCAAGAATTAATAAAATATCATTGATCACAATTAATTAGTATGTCCTTAAAATATTATTTCCTCCGTTTCTAAGTAGTTGTTACCATTTTAGATTTTACGTTCCTTAATAAATAAGGTAAGTGTATCATTGCACCCTTATTTAGTGTTCTCGTAAAGTCAAATTTTCAATCAATGAACATTAATTAATTTGTCCAATATAATGCACATGAATTATTTACTTAATTTTTCAATGTTGGACAAATATATATTTTCAAGGCTAATAACTCTCAAGGTAAAATAGGAAGAATAGTGTCATTTATGCATTGGTTTTGTGAAATAACAAATATTTTAAGGAACAACTATTTTTAGTAAGGACGATATATAAATAGAAACTGGGGGAGTATTAAATTGTTACTCCCTTTGTCCCAGTTTATGTGACTTGCTTTCTTTTTTAGTCAGTCCCAAAAAGAATGACACATTTCTATATTAAGTAACAATTTACAGCCACATAAATTTCTATCATTCATTTTGCACCACAAGTTTTAAAAGTTTTCATTTCTTTCTTAAACTCCGTACCGAGTCAAACTTCCTCACATAAAATAGTGTGAAGTAATTTTTAAAATAAAATATCATTATTTTATTCACTAATGGTGTACTATGTGCAAATAACAAAATAAAATATCACATACACCAATATTATATATAAATTATACAAATACTATATATTCATCGATTATTTTTAATTTAATCAGTAGGTGAACGATTATTTAGATTAGTTCTTCGAAATTTATATATTTGTGAATTGTGAGTAAAACAAGCTATTTCATAATGCTTAAAGTTGTTAGGCCAATGTAGTGCTTACCCACTAAACTAATTAAAAGGACAAGAGCAAATAAAAGAAGAAATTTTTAGTGCATGCAATAATACAGATTTTTCTACATGCAATAATGCAAAAAAGATTTTTCATTTCTATGCAACCAAAACCAAAAACTAAAAAGTTAGTGCTTTCATTTCGACCTTGTTTTAGTATGTATACGCAACATGCTTTATAAAAAGAAAATAATCTCTTGACCAAAATCATTATTGCTAGTTTACTTTACTAACAATTTTTTGTACTTTTTCAAACATAGCTTTATACTAATCTCTCAGTATCAATTTATATAGTTTGAGTTTTGAAAGTAAAACTTTTATGTTGAACATGGGATTTTTAAAGTTTTTGAAAAATCATTTACTTATTTAGAAAGGTATTTTCCTAGCGAGATTATTTTGAAAAGCGTCAAACCTGAAAAGAGAATCAAGACCTAAATATTATTGCCCGATAATTCATAGATACGCATAAATAGATGTATGTATACGCAAGTCATTTTTATTTTTTGAAAATGTTTGTCAAAGTAAATTAAAATAAATTTTGAATGACTTAAAAAAGTTAAAAACCAAAAGTAGGACTCCCCTGCTTTTTATTTTTTGACTTAAAAGTCATTTAAATTTGTCTTTTTATCCAAATGGGCTCTAACTCCACCAAACAAGCGTCATGTTCGATCATGACTTTGACCCGGGCCATTCTAGCCCCTCGTGGGCCTTGCCATAGGCAAGATGTTGGCATTACCCAACAACAATGATGGTTGTTTGATGACAGAGGTGGTTAATGGTAGACGATAGTAATAGTGGTTGACAACTGTGGTGGTGGTGGTTGTGATGGTAGAGGTGGTTGGTGGTGGTGGCTGGTGATTGTGGATAGAGTGATGTTGAATATTATCCACACAAGAATGTCTCTTAATGATTTTAAGACTCTATTATAGATTTTAATGGTTAAGATCTATTCAGACCCATAAAGTGTTTAAATCTTAATGAAAACAAATACACTTAATGATCTAAAGTCTAAATCATTCAAATTCAAACCTTCATTTAGTGCAAACAAATGAAGTCTTAAAAGACTTCAAAAATATAATTGTACACACTATCAAGACGTTATTTCCTTGTTTCGATATAAATGATATTTTTAGCTTAGACTACTTCTTAAAAAAATCACTCATTCCTAGAAAGTAAATATTATTTTTTAATTAGTTTTTAATTATGTAAATACCATTTAAAATAAAATAAAAAGATAAAACACCATATAGTTTAAAATGGAAGAAAGTAGCTAGTTTCCTCATTGGGAAAGCGCACCGGTGGAGTCGGATTGTTTTCTACTCGCATTTTTTTTAATACTCAATTTATACGATAGATTTTTTATTTTTTTGGTCAGTTCAAAAAATTTGATATATTTTTATATTTGATAACAATTTGACTTTAAGATATCAAAATAATTTATAGTCTCATAAGCATCTATAACTTAATCCAAACCATAATTTTTTAAAATTATTTTTTTAACTCTATATCCAATCAAATTACGTCAGGACGAAAAGTGTACTGTCATTTATATAATGGAGTAGTTGTACGTTCATAAAACATTTATGAGGTGAAAATATTATGAAAAGAAAAGGAATCCATATATAGCAGCATTTATTCTCCTTATCCAAAAAGATTATGAGTTTGAAAATGTATGACATAATACTGTTTGCTGTACTAAATTATCCAAAGGAATATAAACTTGAAATCTTTGCCTCTCACTAACCAATATAATTTATTTTTTATGACTGCTAATTTTTACAATATGAAACACGCTACCAAAAAAAAAAATTTGCTTAATACAATTTTCAAATGAATCTAAATAGGAACCACCAAAATAACAACATATCCCGTGAAATCTCAAAAATATAATTTTCAAATAATTGAATTTATTTGCATAGTAAAGTAACATTATCAAAAAAATCTGAGAGAATATTCTAGAAGGAGCTTAAAGCTCTATTTGAATGATGCATATGCATCCATACATATTTATTCTAGGCTTTTTGCTGATAATATCCCACTAGGAACAGTATCTAGATTTCAAAGAAATATTACATATATATTAGAAATAATAAATAAGTAAAATGAAGAATTTTATTATTAATTACTAAGACCTTATATTATATTGGTCTCCAAATGTACATAAGAAAAAGTATTATTCTTAAAAGATAAAGTTTGGTAAGTAACCAACTAATTCTCTCTTCATGTGCTTTGCATAGATATATATATATTCCGAGCTATTTTTCATGTTTGTGATTCCAAATTTATTTGTATCATCATTATGACACCATCCTAATAGCTTTGAAATTGGAAGAGAACATTAACTGGTGCATATTTCTTTATATTAATCCTTCACAAAACATTAAAAAGAAAAAGAAAAATTGGATGATTTTGACAACTATTATGGTAAAGAGAGAGAGGAAAAAAATAAAAGAAAAATCTTGAATGGAAGATTTTAGATTGATATAAATCAAAGAAGAAGTAGAGGTTTTTTTCGATCGAAGGATTCTCGTTTGTATATTAATATCGTGGTTTTAAAAAGAGAATTTTACCTTGATATAATGCAAAGATAGAAGCCTAATTATTTGATTTAGCAAGAATATTTTTTTATAAATAATAATATGTATATATATATATATATATATCAATACTGCCTTAAAAGCATGAACTCCCGAACTTGAATGTTAGTAAATTACTATAATACGCCCAACTTAAAAAACCCAATTTAGTATATTCTTTATGTTTTATTTATTTATTTATTTGTTCTATATTATATTAAAAGATGACACATTTTCACATTGACATAGAGACTTCTCCGAAGGATAGTGATTTTTTTAAAAAGTTGTGACTTTTCCGATGAGTTGTTATATTTCTGAATAGTTGTGATTTTTCTAATGGGTTATGACTTATCTGATAAGGCACGATAAACATTTTTTCATACGATACTTTCTTGGCTATAAATAGAGAAATTTCTCACATTTTTAAACTACAAATTTTCTAAGTTTTTTTATTCTTCTTCTTCTTAAAACAAGGAAGATTGTGAGAATTGTTCAATCATGCAATTATAATATTTTTTTGTCGGTAAATTAGATAGATCAACAAAAATTGTTGCAATAAGGGGAATGGAATAAATCAACTTCAAACGAGAATACTATCTAGATAATTAATGTGTACTCATTTTCATTGGCATAAATATACTTTTGCAACAACTTCTACTTGTCAAGAAGTTCAATGATTTTCTGTTGCACAAACTACAACTTGGTGTTCAAGCTGTGAAAAGACTCAAACTGTTGGAGAAAAAAAATTTGATAAAAAATTTGGTTGAAGAGTTCAAACTAGATTTAATAAGTACTCCTATGTTTTCAATTTATTTGTTGTACTTTTATTTTTATTCTATTTATAATAAAATGTTCTTTTTTTGTGAGGCGAGGGAGCAATTCTTTAATTCTAACACTTCATGTTACATGTTTAAGACCACAAAGTTAAAAGACATTTTTGTATAGTCTACATATCCTTAAATTAAAAGTCTTCTTTATTTTATAAAATTTCGTATCAAATTAAAATTAGACAAATCTATATATATCTTTATATCTATCTATCTATCTATCTATACTTCCTTAAAAGTATGAACTACATATCTTAAATGTTAACTTATTATAATACACCCGACTTAAACACAAGCTTTAGTATATCTTCTATATTTTATATTATATTATATTTATTTGTACTATATATATAATATTATATTAAAAGCAGATACTTTTTCGCATTGAGGGGTCGTGACTTCTCAAAGAGTTATGACTTTTTCGATGAGTTATGACCTTCTCGAAGGGTTGTGACTTTTCTAAAGGGGTGTGCCTTTTTCGAAGGGTTGTGACTTTTTCAAAGAATTAAGACTTTTCCGATGAGTTATGATATTTTCGAAGGGTTGTGACTTTTCTAAAGGGTTGTCACTTTTCAAAAGGGTTATGACATTTTTGATAAGACGCAATAAACATTTTTTCATACTATCTTTTGTTGGTTATAAAAAGAGGGGTTTCCTCACATTTTTAAATTACAATTTTTTTATGTTTTCTATTGTTCTTCTTCTTCTTAAAACACCCAATTTAGTATATCTTCTATATTTTATATTATATGTATTTACTTATATTATTTTATTTTAAAAGCACACACCTTTTCGCATTGAATGGTTATGACTTTTCCAAATAGTTGTGACTTTTTCAATGAGTCGTGACCTTTTGGAAGGGTTGTCACTTTTCTGAAGGGTTGTAAGTTTTATGATTAAACACAATAAGCACATGTTCATACTAGCCTTTGTTAACTATAAATGGAGGGTTTCCTCACATTTTAAAACTACGAGTTTTTTAGGTTTTCTATTCTTCTCTTCTTAAAAATCCAAGTGTGATTTACAAATGTTGAGAATCTCAAAGTTCAGTGGAATTTCAACACTCCAAACTTGAATGTTAAATTAATATAATACTCCACTGAAAACATCCAATATAGTATATCTTCTATATTTTATATCAATATGTATTTATTTATATTATAATAAAAGCAGGAATTCCAACAATATAATAATAACTAAGTAATGCACTATAGGGGAGGAAGGAGAAACTATATTTAAGAGGTGTAACCAAGAGATATTAAGAGTGACAAATCTCTCCTTATTTTTAGTCACAGAATCTTGGTAGTTATTTTCTCATTCACGTTTGAAATTCAAAATCAGTCTCTTTTTTGTAGGTTAAGGATATTTTTAGACAAAAAAGTTTTAAAAGGATATTTATGAGTCTTTTACCTATTTTTAAAAATACACCAAAATTTATAATAAAATAAGTGAACTTCAAATTTTCAAGACTAAAACGTAAATTAGAAAGAAAAAAAAGTAATAGTAGTAGTTATTATTTGGTAATAATTAATATAATATTTGTAAATTTTCCATAATTTGAGTTGGTTATGGACTCTAACAACTAATCATTCATTGAAACTGATTAGGATTCTTGTATTATTATTTAATCTTCCCATTGTCTCATAATAATATTAGTTTCAATTTCACCAAAATTTCATACAGTCTAATATTTTTCTCTTTTTTCTAGTGTTTTTCATAATCAAATTTCTTTGTTTCTTAGGTTTTGGACTTCTTAGGGTTTAGGGTTTAGGGTATTAGGGTTTCTTAGGGTTTAGGGGTTAAGGTTGAGGGTTTCTTAGTTGTTAGGGTTTCTTTTACATATCAAAATTAAATTTTAAAATGAGAAAAAAGTCAAAAAAAGAAAAAGAAAAAGAAAAAGAAAAATATAATATGAGTCCATAGAGAGATACCACATTACCTTATCTATATCTAGCTTGATATTATAAATAGTTATAGGTGTTTTCGGATATTGATTTGACAGTTTCAGTAATAATCATAACAAAGTTCACATCCGCTATTCATAGGAACTTATATTTTAATATTTCATTTATAATTGTTTTCTTAAAGTTTTTATTTAATAATATTGATATTATTTTTAAAAAATTATATAGTACATAATTTGATATTCTCGTGCAACACACGTGTCTCAAAACAAGTATATATAGATGCTCTAATGCAAAAGAACAATAAATAACGACATAATCAAGAAATTTTTGATTGGAATAAAAAAAAAATAAGAAATCCAAATTGAGGAGAGGGGTTTGTGTGTGCGTGAAAGGGAGAGGAGTTTGTGTGTGAGATAGAGGGGGAGGAGAAAATAGGAAAGATTGGAGTCTAAAATCAGAGATATGTTATATTTTCTTAGAAAATTTTCTTAAATTTTAGTGTAAATACCACTAAGAATTATAATAGGTAAATTACCTAGGTATGATATATTAAAAAAATATTCATCATTTATGATAATAAAGTATTTTTTAATTAAATATAACAACTTTTGGGAATTTAAAATAGTTCAACACTCCAAAGAACTCATATTCATTTCTATTTGTTTGTCTCTCTCACATCTTTTGTCATTTTTTTCTTTACACTCATAATTTTTCCTCCTCTTTTTCACAATTTTCATTCAAAAAACTATTTTTAAATATTTATATCTTCAAATCATTTTTTTTTCATGTTTCACGATTTTCATTCAAAAATAACGAGGAAAAGAATACAAAGATTCAATTTTTTTACAGAATTATTTTCTCAAGTAAGGATTTTAAATCTTTAAAATTATAGCAACAAGAGTTCTTAAAAGATTCAAGCTTTGAATTCATTATTGGAGTTTTTCGAATGTATGATTAATTTGGATTGATTGTTCTTGCTTATATCTCAATTTTAAGGGGGATTAGTTATGTTTAGAATTGATTTTAAGAAAAATATTAGATTAAACTCAAAAAAAATGAAATTTTCAGAAACGTATCGCGATTGTATTAAAATTATATTAGATTTGTTTCATAATTGTATTAAAATCATGAACAGTACATTTATAATACATATTGCAGACATATCCCCTTTTTAATAATATCATCCGGAATAACTTAGGTAACACACTTATAATACATCTTGCAAACATCATTCATTTATGTATTAAAATAGCTCTCTCATCCCAATTCCCATTGCT
>JAJONR010005372.1:0-58782 GCA_029582245.1 Solanum etuberosum | reverse complement strand
CGCCAGTCATGCCTTTATACCTCTGGCAGGGTATATTGGGTCCTCTCGATGGGGCGTATACATCGAACTCCACATTTAGCTCATGTGGTTTTATGTCGATTATTAGTAGCTCCCACAGTACAGTCAGATTCTAGTACATTGACCGGGTTATCAGTTACAGTTCAGTATTCAGACTCAGCATATCATGTACTTGGTCATTGCATTCAGTTAGCTCAGTATTCAGTATATCTCAGTATTTACATTCAGTTCAGATTATATCATTGCTCTTATTGCTTTGTTCAGTTATGATTATTGTTCAACTTTACTCTATCTTGCATGCTCAGTACCTTTCAAGTACTGACACATACTCTGCGCTACATCTTCTCATGATGTAGTTTCAGGTTCTCAGCTTCCAGATCACGCATAGATCGGTTTCCGATCTTCAGCTCAACAGTATCAGTGGTGAGTCCTCATTCTCCGAGGACGACAAACATGTTTCCTTTGCTTTTAGTCTTAGTTTCAGTTTTTGCTAGATTTAGCTGGGGCATGTCCTAGCATTTCTAGTCAGTTAGAGGCTTTATTTCAGACATAGTTAGAATCAGCTTTAGTATTTGAGTTTGACTTTTCAATTGTTGTTAAACTCTCCGCATTTATATATTCAGATGTAGTATGGGTATTCCCCATCATTTCAGATTTATCTTATGATTAGCTTCCGCACAGTGTTTATTGATTCAGTTCTCTTTAAGTATGATTATGATATGCCAACAGGGTTAGCTTGGGGTCACTCGTGATCCTAGGTCCCGTGTCCGCGTCCTGGGGGTAGCTCGGAGCGTGACATTAATGGTAGTTGTGGGTTGAGGGAGGGGGAGGAAAGGTGAGAGAAATAACTATTTTATTTTATTTTTTAAAATAGAAAACTTTTTTTTTCTTTTATCTTTTATGGAGTAACATTTTTAGTTAATAATTTTAAAATATTTATGAAATAATTATGACATGGCATTAATATATATGATGTGGATATGACATGTCATTTATGTAAGGGAGAGTGAGCTACACACATGGTTGGAGGGGTTTAAATGTCTTATTTTAATTGAGTTTGAGGGTTCACTTGACAAAGAACTGAGTAGAAGGGTTCAGAATACAAACTCATACAAGTATAAGGGTCCATCAAACCATTTCGCTTTTTTTTTAAGAGGCTGTGTGATGTGAGGAATAAAAATAAATAATTTATGAATAAAATTTGATGTTTTATTTGATTGCAAGCTTGAAATAATTTATCCATCATTTATCTCTGATGATATAAGTTATCCCATGACAATTAATTCTAAAATGACTTGTTCCCAATTAAACGAAGTAATTTAAATTTGGGCCTCTTTTTAAGTTTTCAATTTTTGCATTCGTTTTCAATCTTTTGCTTTTGTCGAAAATTCCTTCCTGCTCACCTAATTACTCAAAGAACAAAGTATATGAAAAAGTAGTTGGAGGCTTGACGTGATCTCAAAATAAATAATACTATATAGTCTAATAAGTAATATGTTATGTGTGCGATGCATTATACACTAACTTTTAAACTTTCATCCGTTAATATGAACATAAATTAGATTCTATTTGAATTTTTTGTTCTTAAGAGAATCCCCAACTCGAACCATTCTTAAGACCATCAAACTCTCTCGAATGAATTCTACTCTGAGTCGAGTTCAATTGCGTTTGGCCATGCGATATCATATCGCGATATGAAATCGTGAGATGGAATCAGCGTTTGGACATGCGATTTCACGCTGATTCCATATTCTCCAAAAATCATAATATGGAATTACATGGGAATTCCATATCATGATTTGAGATTTTTTAAACACAAAAATTGATCCACAAGTTTATATTTTGTTAAAACAACCCCACGGACTTTTGGAGCTTGGAAAAATAGATTCATAATACTGAAACAAGGCATGAACCATTATGATATTGACACACAAGTGAAAATTGCCGTAGCTTGTGCAGTGTTACATAATTATTTGCGAGAAGGAGTGATGAAATATTTATGGTCTATGAGCATGAAAATATAGTTGCGGATGATATTGACCAACAAATGGCTCAAAGCAACAATGTTAGTTCGTCTTCTCGGTCACATGATTGAGAAATGCAAGTTCAACGTGAGGAGATTGTCCGTATTATGTGGGAGAACTATATTAAAGACTAGTTCACTACAATTTAATGTTCAATTTTTTTATTGAATTAAAGTTTGATGAAACAATTACTTAAGTGGGGAACAAATAACTTTGTGATAATTTATTATGCGATTTTATAAATTTTTGTTTATTTGGTAAGATTGAATAAACAATTGGGGCTATTTTAATAGTTTTACAACTTATGAGATTTTTATGTTTATAAAAAAATATACAACACACAAATTCCATATCGCATGTCCAAACAAAACTTCAATTTCATCTCATGATTTCATATTATGATACCATATCATGATTCCATATCGCATGGTCAAACGACCCTTAGTTTCTTTGTGGGGACGAGAGAGGAGGTGTTAAGTGTCCCATTTGTTGGTCAAGGGAGGTTGCTGTCCCATTAATTATATGATTTTGAATTATTCTTACCTTATGAATTGTCTTTCGATGTTGAATTAACTAGACCTAATATTATTATTTTCCATATAAATAACCTTATTTGGTTGAACGGATGTGGTTATTTGATAGCGATTGCCAACATACTATTCTTTTATCTTTGACTCAAAATATATAATACTAGGCTCACATTTTGTTGTCACAAAATGTTAATTACTGATCTTGTGTCATTTTATGTGTCTTATTTTGATTGGACATGAAATTTAAGAAAAAAAAATTAAAAAGACTTTTGAATCTTTTGATTTTTATAAATTAGAAGAAATGTGTATAAAATACTATGTGATTAAATATAATTATTTTAAATATTGAAATTTAAAGAGTTGCTACCACGAGTGAAGAATGATATTTGAAAGGAATTCAACTCCAAAAATTTAAAAGTGAAATATTTTTATGGCCAAATAGTATCCTCATCCCATTATTCTTTTTTACTAAGAATTAAAGATGTAGTACTCTAGTATTTATATCTGTTTTTGTTTATTGGACTTGTGATTCCTAATTGTATATATGCCCTAATTCAAATTGGTGCTAATAAAATGCTAGTTGGTGTAATTATTAATTGTTGTTATCTCTACTGTACATCTATATATGGTGTAAGAAATAAAGACAAAGGCAAGGTCAGGTGAATGAGAATCAAAGAGAAAATCCAAATCTCATGTAAATTAGAATCTTTGATATGTAATTATTAATGCTAACTTTTTTGCAGTTGCTTTTTTTGTGTTAATGCTAGGGTGACGACACATATATTCCAATAATAATACAGAATCAATTCAAAATACTACATATACCAATGTAAAGTAAGATTTAACCCTTCTATAGATATAGTATAATTTTTCAATGAAGAATGTTTAGATAGATATTCTGACAGCATCATAACTCTAATCTTTAAGATAAAGGGATCTTAATTATCTTACCGCTTACCACTGATTAATCCTCGTGTCATTGATCACATTATTGTATTTTTCATCTTTTGACTCTTCTTTGAAACTCCAATTAAATGTATATTTCATGCAAGTCCACAAAAGACTTTACTTATACCAAAAAAAAAGGACTTTTTCTTGTTAGAAGAAAAAAGAAGAAATCCTTAAATACCTAATACTTATTAGCCCATAATACATGGACATAAAAGACCTAACTTTACCATCATAGAAAGTACACCATATATTAGGTTTTCTCTTTGGAAGTTTTAATTCTTGTGGATGAAACTCCTTTTCTCACCCCATCCCCACCCAACTTTAATTTAATTAGTTTTTAGTTCTTTTGAAAATTCAAAACAATAATTTTTTTGTCCCACTTGGTAGTGTACCTAAAGTCTTTACTTTCAATTAATTTTTCGCTTTGATGAGATGAACACTCGGTAATCAAGTGTAAATTTTTAACCACGTTTATAAACAACAATATTTAATTATTGCATATGCATATGAATGGCAAAATAATATTCGATAGTTAGGTAAACAAACAGTAAAAGAGAATGAATCATGATTATGTATATAAAGTATAATTATGAAGGACTTTTTATGTCCAAAACCTGTTTTGGAGCTGATTAATTCAGATTCGTGTGGAAAAATCTAATTTTAAGAGGTAAAGTACTTTCTGCCAAAAATGATCATATATACCGCCACACCGGTGTTTTGAAATATAAATATCTAATTAAAAATAAAAGAATACTTACTATTCCACTACAATCTTTAGTGATATAATAATAATTATTATAACGAAGGACCTAATTGACATCATAGAAAGTTCCATTCTCATATGATATAATATTTTAAATATCACACATGAAATATCAAAATAATATTTGATAGTTTTATTATCATAAAATCGAAGTTAGGTTAACAAACTATTTTATTTGTAAAGTTCCCTTAAAATCGAGGGCAAATACAAGAAGCAATGTTATTTTAAGCTCAATGAAAGAGCAAAATGGTCATTTTCTTAAAAATAATTTTCACAATAACATATGGTGTTTAATTTGATAGGAAAAGTTTTTCAAACATTTGGCTTCATAACCGTTAAATTAGGCCAATGTATATTTTGTCCTTTCCATACATATATGGCTAGCAACCTTGAAGACTTATTCTAGGATTTGTTGTCACTAAAATTGTGCCACATTATTTAAATTTTGCTTTTTTTAATTATACAAAAAATCAGATCTGAATATTAAAAGCTTGATACAGACCTTAAATAAATAAAATATATCTCGTCACTACCAATCTAAGATACACCAAAAATATTGATGGCCTACTTTGAATAGGAAAGTTAAATACTTTTCTTTTGTTGTTGATAATGGTGTGTTCAGACCAGTTTATGCGTATTTTAACTAATTCGATATAATATATGTAACCTCCCATGAGTATTATGTACTATCGATGTAATGCAGTGCAAAAACCGAATCGATCGGTAAATCAAACCGAAAAAGTGTTATTGATTTATTGTTATTGGGTTATTGGGTTAACGGTTATTTAATGATTTTATAAAAAAAATATTGGATTATCGGCTCAATATTGGTTTTTTAATATTGGGTTAACCGATAACCCATTAAAAATATAATAATTTATTATATTAATTTTTAGTCATACATAAATATCAAACAAAAAGTATTAATATAATCACTATATTAGACTATACAATAAGGACTCTACACAATTAACATTATTTAACTCTGGCCTCTGCATTTACCTTTTGGGTTTTAATATTACTTTAGTCTTTATTGTTGCAATTTAGTCTATGATATGCTTGTTTTGATGTATACCGGTATCGCGTCAAACACTACTAGAAAACTGTAAATTACTTGGAGATTTTACTTAGGGATTATTTTCGCAGAAATTTCCTACGAATTTTCATGTGAAATTAAGAAATTCCTAAATTCTAGACTTTTTTACCTGCGAAAAATATTTCCCCAGAAAAATTGGTAGGTAAATTTGGCGCCATTTTCGCAAAATTATTACCTGGGGAATTATTTGGAGCAAATAATTTGCAAATACCATTTTCATTGGTAAATTCGCAATTAATGAAAAAAAAGCTATTTTTTAATTTGTTTGAAAGAAAATTCCCAAATAAACTTATTTGCCGATCCAGTTAGAAATAATTACTTAAAAAATTATTTAGAAATAATTTTATATGTGGTATTACCTGGGGATTTATGTTCTACGAATTTTGTTGGGAATTTATTTCTTGAGGATTTACTTGGGCATTTTTTTAACTTGTAGAATTACTTGGGGATTTTATTATTGTGAATTTGATTGGAGATTTTTTGAGGAAGGCATACTTGAACTTTTTTAAATATAATTTAAAGTTTTTTTTTGGAATCTAAGAACTTGTTTTATTTGAAAACCTCGAAGAATATTTTAAAAAATATATATTTAACCAAATAAAAAATTATAATTAATATAAAAAATATGAATGACATTAGAATGAATTTTATTGTTAAATATTTACTCTACTTTTAGATTAAATTAATTATTATACAATAATATCAATTAATACGGTGTTGGAACATTACTACAAATGTCATTTCAATATTTTTAACTTATCACAAAAAATCAATGATGCGGTTTTTTTTCTTGTTTTTTTTTTTTTCAATTTAAAAGATAGAAAGAATTAAAATTGTATGACTAGTTATTTACCCAATAGAAAAATAACTATCATAAATGTAATTAATTTTGATTTAATATTATTTATATTAAATTGTGTATTATTGAATAAGTCAAGCATTATATTAAAGTATAGAAAAATTTGATGATATACATTATTAATGTGAAGTTTAATCACCCTTCATTGATAAAATTATATTAAATGAAAAATAAATAAACTTTACTTGTATATCCAATTGATATTTTTTATAAGCATTAAATATGACATAATTTCTCTATATATAGTAAGTTATTAAATGATATTTATTTGCAAATATATAATTAAGTATGTTAAAATATAATTATTAAAATTAAAAATACCACAAATATCTAAGAAGATATACTATCAATTATTGATTATAACCTTCTTGCACTTTAAACTTATAAATTTATTTATATTTTCAATTATTTATTTATAAAAACTTTGCAGGTATAATTTAAACTTTGTCTATGTTAATATGCTGAGTTATAGACATTATCTCATTGGAAGTGTAAGCATAAAATTTTCATGAATGTTGGGTGGTAGTGATTTATTTTAAATATATAAATAATTGTCATGTTTCACTTTTTAAGAGTCAAATTACATGAACTTTAGCCAATGTTTAAGATATATTTTATTACCATATTGATATGAGATGAATTAAGAGTACTTTTGTAGAATTTATGAATATCTAAATGGTATTTTAAATACTCAATTGAATTAATTAAATTTTGCTTTAAAAATTAATCAAATTGGAGAAAGATGGTATATTTTGTACCACATCAGAAAAAAGACACCAAAAATTTAGCATTTATAATGCTATGACTTAGAATATTGGTAGAATTGGAATTTCAAGGAGCAACTATAAATGAGTGGGCATGAAATTTCATGGGGAGTTAGCGTTAGGAGGGCAATTAAGTTGAATCTCATGGGGGATTGGGCACTTATGAAATTGTGCAATGGGTGGGTAGTTTGTGAGAAATATGGATAGGTAGGTATATATGTGTCTTAGGGGGTTTAATGAATAATAAAATAAATAAATAGGAGATAATAATTAATATTGTTTAAATAAATTTATTTGAATATCTTCCGGCTTTACTTGCGAATAAATTGATAAGAAAATTCATTTTTATCTTTTGTATTTTTTGCAAGAAAATTCGCAAGTAATTTACTTGCGGAATTTAAATCCCTAGGTAAATTAGTTGGGGATTTTGAAATTCGCAGGAAATAATTACCTACGAAGGTTTTACCTTCAGATTCTTTTTTATAGGAAAATCCGCAGGAAACTTATTTACCTGCGAATTTTCATACATAATCCCCAGGAAAATCCCTATTAATTCACACTTTTCTTGTAGTGAAATTATTGGACAAGAGATATATTTATTTTGAAAGCATTTTCTTATTGGTTAAATCGAAAATCGATAAACAAAAAATCGATAATTAATATCTTATTGATTTGATTATCGATCTAGCATATTTTAAAACCGAAAACCGAACCAATAATACTTAAAACCGAACCGAATTGACCGATACACACCCCTACTGAGTCCCACCAGCATTATATACCATCGTGTACCCTCCAACGTGACTCGAACCCTCAACTTATTGATTGATAGTGAAGGTGCTCAATCACTTGAATAAGCCTCACTCAGTCACATCTCTTAAAATTAAAAGCAATAAATAAAATAATAACTTTACTTATAACCTTTAATCATTATAAATCATTTAAATGATGAAAAATGAAAAGTTCTTAATAATAAAAATATATAAGTATAAAATAGTAATTTATTTTTAAATTTTTCAAAACCGAACAAATAAAAATAGATACTATATACCACCCAGGATTATCTTGAAACGATAAGTTCTTTTACCTTCTTAATTAATTTTTTTTAGTGTAAATCTGAATAAAATCATATTTAGAAAAAGTATTTTATCTTTTAAAATGAATCTTTTCAATGAAAGGTAATATATGACTGTAAAAGGTGCCAAAAAGTAAGTTTTATATAATGTATGGATATTAGAAAAAGTAGAAAAGAGGAAAAGGGAAAGTAAAGATAAAAAGAAAGATGGAAATGTGGAAAGTTTGAAGAAAAGATAGCTGAATAAGGAAGAAAAGTAAAGGCATTACTAAGCTTTTTGCATGCACCATGTTTAATCAATGCTTTTTTACGTTTATTAAAAAATATATAAAATATAATTTTAAGTTATTCTTATTTGTTACTAATTTTATTTTGAAAATTAACCTATATATAATTATAAAGAAGTGTATCTTTAATGTTAAAGAGTATTAATTAAAAATAATTATCAATTTTAAGTCTTGAATTTTTTAGGATGACAATTATTTTAAACTAAAATGTCAAGTTGTTAAAAAATAAATACTGCACCTCACTAATTAAGTATGTGATCCATGGTATGCTTATTAATGAGAAAAATAATCAATCTTTTAAGAGAAAGAAAATTTTGACACTAGTTGTCCACTATTGACTTGACACACATCTTAAAAAATATAAATAATAGGGGTAATATTACTATATTATCTTTTAAATATATTAAATTTAATCTTTTGAGAAATGTATTAGATATTAATAACTAGTATTTAACACCAAGGGTAAAATAGACATGAAAAAATAAATTATCTCTTGATTTTTCAAACTGCACAAATATTGTTGGACAACTGTTTTTAATATAGTGAACAAGTAAAGAAGGACGGAAAGAGTATATGTTTGGACAAAAATAACTGACTTTAAAATCTATATATGGTTAAATAAACTCGTAAAAAATAGAGGCATAATACATATACATGACCCTTAACTTGACGTCAGCTGACAACTATGACCTTTAACTTTGGGTGTGCACAAGTAAATACTTAAACTTGTATAAAATTGAACAAATAGACATATTCACCCTACATGACAATTTTGTGTCCTACACGACGTCCTACGTGTATTATGTCACGTAGGATACGCGTGTCTACTTGTTCAATTTTATACAAGTTTAAGTGTCTACTTGTGCACACTCAAAGTTTGAGGGCATAATTGTCCGCTGAAACCAAGTTAAGGGTCATGTTTATGTATTATGCCAAAAATAGAAATATATCTATCTATGTTACATTTCCATTTATTGCCTAGAGAAGTATTGAGTGCATTAATATTAATCCTCTATTTATATTAACCAACTTTAAAATCTTATTTACGGATGTACTTACGTTTTTCTATGAATCTACTCATTAAGAATGGCTTAATTAATGACATTTACTTTGTGATAAACTTGTTAATATAGTTGGATTTTTGTTAATTATTTCGTCAGTCTTAAATTATCTTTCTTGTTCTTTCCCCACATTTCTTAGAAAAACATTAACTAGTAATGGTTTTGATTATTTTATTTTTATTTGTAACTCATAATATAATTTATATGTAATATTAAATATTTACTTTATTGAAATATTTGTAATATTCAAGAACAATTAGTACTAAAGATAAATCTTAAAAAGAATAATTGATTTTGTCTTGAATGTTTAAATTAACAAGATACTATTTGAATACAATTTTTTTTAATAAGGACGACAAATAACTTGAAATGCGGGAGTAACAAATTATTCAAAAAGCTTCTACTTTCTCTGTTTCAAAACACTTGTTATAGTTTCCTTTGACCAATATTTTAAAATGTATTTTTTTTATCATGTAAGAAACAATTCAACTTATAGTATTTTCAATATATTTTTTAAACATCTAATTAAATTTTAATATAAATCAATACAATTTTTAAAAATAATTAAATTAACTTTCAAAAATAAAACGTGACAACTATTTTGAAACGAAGATATCAACCTATAGCCAGCCAGCATCATCAAGGGACAAAAGGAAAAGGAGAAAAGTCATGAAATGACAAAAAATTAATAGGGGTTGGAAAACAATCTTTAGAAAATGACATATAAAAAGTTTTTTTTTTTTTTGGTAGAAACATATAAAAAGTTAAAACTAATTTCAAGTTACCTACTATTCTTTCCAAAAAATATTAACGATTTGTTGATTATTCGGTGGACACCACAAAAAGCTGTCCATTTATTTGATTTTTCTTATGTGAAAAGTTCCACTAAAAACAATTATTGTACCTTTTTCAATTGAAAGAAAAATAAATTAATTGAATTGTTCAATCATATATAGAGATATTATTTTCATATTTTAAATTTGGTTTATAAGTGATGAATTGTTGATTGCCAAATGGCTAGTTTTTAAAAAGTAATTTTGAAGTGATAATCACGTCCTAATTATTATTAGTATATTTTGATGCCTTCAACTTTATTAATTAAAGATTATACAATCCCATGTGACTTTGTCAAAATTATAATTATGATTAGTGGCCAAGATCGTTGGATTTGTATTTCAATTATTGTTCTCAAACGTGGGTACATGAACATGACTAAACAAGCAAAAAAATTGAAAAAAACTAGCTATATACCAACTTTACGTTCATGTATATTTCAAGAAATCACAATCAAATTTATGCGATTACGTTTAATTAGACATAAAATTTACGAATAAAACAAAAAACATTTAAAACCTATAGTCTAAAATAAAATTCGTAATTAATTCTTTGTCCGGCTTAACAAACCCCAAGTTTTGTATGCATAAGAATTAGAGCATTGTTGAAATTGAATTATATTATTATTATTTACTTGAATTTGTCAATATAAAAAATGATTATATTATTATTTAACTGATGTAATAAGCTATTATTTATTTGTAAAAAAATAATAATTAAGAACAATATATGATCCTTTTGCCGTCTAACAAACAATAAAATTGCTTAAGAAGGTACCAACAATAGTTGTAGTAGACTGATAAGTACTTCTTTATCTTTAATCAAAAGTCTCGAGTTTGAAGGCCTTTGAGTACAGAATCTCGTTTGTTAGGAAACATTTTACCCTTAATGTGGGACTTTCCCACGCAAATTCAAATTTAATCGTGCTCGTGGATACTGAACACCCGGATAGGAAAAAATAAATAAAAATTGCTTAGAGAGGTGAAAATAAATTGACTAGGTCTACTGGTTGAAGGAATGTGTCAACTTGCAGGCTTAAAGTATTTTTTTTTAATTATATGCAAATATATCAGTCCACAACAAAATAATTAAAAATAACATAATGTTGAAGAGATCCAATAAAAAATACTATTACTATTATTAGTTTAATTACCTTTTTTGATTTTATTTTATTTTAAATATTATAATCTGGATCAAAATAGACTGTGACCAGCTATTATACGTCAAAGAAGTTTGTGTAGTACAACTAAGTAACGTGCATCAGGAAAGTTGACTGTCTTTTTTATTAAAAAAAGAAAATATTTTATTTTTGTAAACAAGAAGATATTTATTTGTCTTTCTTCTTATTCACAAATAAAACAACAAAATTTTAATTAATTCAAAGATAAAAAAAGAAAAGGAAAAAGACTACTAAAAGAAGTATGGTACTTGTTTGTGTGGGTGGGGGGGCACATGAGCATGTGCAGGCACACCCCTTATTATTATTATATACCGGATCATTCCTCGGTTGAAATTTTTTTTTATCGAAAAATTATATTATATATATATTTTATTAATTTTAAATATTTTAAACGAAATTTGTGACTTTATTGTTTTGCGCTACTCCAAATGGTCACTCACCAACGGAGACAAATAGAATCTCTTTATATAGAAAGAAAGAAACTGTGTTACTTTTTTTAGTAATGAAAAACTAAAAAGTAAAATAAAGCAAAGTTTATTTTAGTGAAAGAAAATAATGCAGTATAAAGTTAGAATTAAATATAAATAAAATTAAAATAGAATGGAGAATATTTTTTAAGAGTTAATTAAATTAATTTTTAAGGTTAAATTAGATTAATTTTGATATTTTAAAATTAAAATTAAAATTAAAATATCAAAAATTTATACGAGCGTACTATAAATTACAATTTTTTCATATCAATATAACGAATTTTTTTTATATATTGATCAACGTATCATTTAACTTTCAAACTCAAAATGAAAATTACGACAATATTCATCAAAGATTGTGTCTTAAAATATCGATCAAATTTGTATTGTTTAACTTGCAAACTTAAAATGAAAATTATGACAGTATTTCGTCAAAGATTGTATGATTTGACTCTCGAAAAAAAAAAAAAGTAACAATATTGGTCAAAATTAGAATTGTTTAATTTCGAAAGAAAAAAAAATTGTGACAAGTATTTCGAAACGGGCAGAGTACATAACATAACAGGGTAAGCAGTGTTTGGAGCCTGTTATATATCAGTCTTCCACACTGTTTTTTGGATTTGGTGGGCGATTTACCAATCCTATCTTTCTTTGGTGGGCAGTTGTTGCTTCTCTTCCTACTCTTTAACTCAGCTCAGTTATCTTGTTTTTCTTTGATGGGTGATTCTTTAGTACCTTATTGATATAGTATAATAAAATTGTGTTGAATCTTGAAATAGGAAGAGAGGAAATTGAGCAAGATGGGGGAGAAACCCGAGGTGTTAGATGCTGTATTAAAGGAGACTGTGGATTTGGTAATGGATCTGACTAAAAAGATCAAATTTTTAAACTTATATTTTGTTGGTTTTAATGGGTTTGTTTCCTTTTTTGTTGGTGTTTTGATTGCAGGAAAACATACCCATTGAAGAAGTTTTTGAAAATTTGAGATGTACCAAAGAGGGTCTTACTGGTACAGCTGCCCAAGAAAGGTTGGCAATTTTTGGGTACAACAAACTCGAGGAGAAGAAGGTGTGGTGATGATTACTCTTTTTTCTTTTTGTAGAATTGTTCCTTTTCTTGTTTTTTTGATTCTCCTGCTGGTCCACTTTGAACTGAATCTCCTGTATATTCTCTTCCTTTTTTGATTTGGTACTTTGATGGGTTAGTTTTCTTTTTTTGTTGCTGAAATGTTTCCTCTTTTCTCCTTTTGTTTTTCCTATCTTGTCTGTCTTGTTTGGACTTTGAATAGACTCTTTTAAGCTGAAAATTAGATGTCTTTAGTTGAACAAGCTGAACTGATGGAGAATT
The DNA here is from genome assembly GCA_029582245.1 of Solanum etuberosum. Taxonomy (NCBI): domain Eukaryota; kingdom Viridiplantae; phylum Streptophyta; class Magnoliopsida; order Solanales; family Solanaceae; genus Solanum; species Solanum etuberosum. Next base: position 45,523 of record JAJONR010005372.1, on the reverse strand, counting down.
TGATGTTTAAGTTTTTGACTTAAAAGTTAAAGTGAACTGTTATCATTGTTGAATGTTACTGTTTGCTGTGTTATAGGAGAGCAAATTCTTGAAGTTTCTGGGGTTTATGTGGAATCCTCTCTCATGGGTTATGGAAGCTGCTGCTATTATGGCAATTGCTCTTGCAAATGGAGGAGTAAGTGCCGAACAATCTGATTTACCCTTATATTGGATAATATGCTGGTTCTTTTGACTTAATTGAATATATGTTGAATTTTGTAGGGAAAGCCTCCGGATTGGCAAGATTTTGTTGGTATTATTACCTTGCTTGTGATTAACTCAACAATTAGTTTTATTGAGGAGAACAATGCTGGCAATGCAGCAGCTGCTCTCATGGCTCGTCTCGCTCCTAAAGCCAAGGTTCTGGAGTCACCAACCATAATCTGTTATTCAATTGCTATTAGACAGCATGTGAAAGTTGTTTAACTTTCATAATTTTGATGGGAAGTATGAGGTTGAGAAACTAATGGAAAGTCGTCTTGATTGTTTGCTCTTGTTGATATATGCAGGTTCTTCGAGATGGAAAATGGAATGAAGAAGATGCTGCTGTTCTTGTTCCTGGGGACATAATCAGTATTAAACTGGGAGATATTGTTCCTGCAGATGCTCGTCTTCTTGAAGGTGATCCGCTGAAAATTGACCAGGTGATTAAAGTTTTTACGATTCGATAAGTGGTTGTTCTCTGCATTCAATATTTTGTTTAACTGTGCCACTGATATTATCTATTACTTGCAGTCTGCATTGACTGGTGAATCTCTTCCTGTAACAAAAGGTCCTGGAGATGGTGTCTACTCTGGTTCCACCTGTAAGCAGGGAGAGATAGAAGCTGTCGTCATCGCCACTGGGGTTCATACCTTTTTTGGGAAGGCTGCACACCTTGTTGACAGTACAAACCAAGTGGGACACTTCCAAAAGGCGAGTTGAATTTGTATTGTCTTAATTGTTTTGAATATTAGTTGATAATCTCATTCTTCTGAATCTGACATTCAATGTTGTTGATGTCTCTATCAGGTTTTGACTGCTATTGGAAACTTCTGCATCTGTTCTATTGCAGTGGGGATGGTAATAGAGATCATTGTGATGTACCCTATCCAACACCGCAAATATCGCCCTGGGATTGACAATCTTCTTGTCCTTCTCATTGGTGGAATTCCAATTGCCATGCCAACGGTTCTTTCAGTCACAATGGCAATTGGTTCTCATCGGCTTGCTCAACAGGTTTGTTAGTTAGCATCATGATCTTAGGATATAGTGTTTCAGCATGTCTCAATCGTGAGTTATCGTAGTTCAGCAGTTCTGATAAGTGATTGCATATTTCATCATTTTAACTATTCAGGGTGCTATTACGAAAAGAATGACAGCTATTGAGGAGATGGCTGGTATGGACGTGCTTTGTAGTGACAAGACAGGGACCCTTACACTAAACAAGCTTACTGTTGACAAAAACCTTGTTGAGGTGAGAATAAGAGTTCAGTCTTGTTCCTTATTCCTTATTCCACACAGACTCTGATTTTCTTTTGTTTGTTCCTGCTAAATTTTCAGGTTTTTGCCAAAGGTGTTGATGCAGATACTGTCGTTCTGATGGCAGCTCGAGCGTCTCGTACAGAGAACCAGGATGCCATTGATACTGCTATTGTTGGGATGTTGTCTGACCCGAAGGAGGTAACTTTAGAATTGCACGACTGTGTGATTAGTGTATCCATTTTAGCTATAGAACTGTTCTAATGCTGCCATTAATGCAGGCTCGTGCTGGCATTCGTGAAATACACTTTCTTCCTTTCAATCCAACTGACAAGCGAACAGCACTTACTTATCTTGATGGTGAAGGAAAAATGCACAGGGTCAGCAAAGGGGCACCAGAGCAGGTATGACTGTGATCATGCAAGTAGTCCTTCTTTGCTTGCTTTTACTTTCCTTGATTGCATTTTCTAACCAATCACTGCAATGTGGATTAGATCCTAAATCTTGCACACAACAAGTCAGACATAGAACGCAGAGTTCATGCAGTGATTGATAAGTTTGCTGAGAGGGGTTTGCGCTCACTTGGTGTGGCCTACCAGGTATTTTGCTTTCCTTTTATCATCTGTGGACCTCATCATGTCATATATAAATTGAAAGAATCAATTATCTTGCAGCTTAAGCATATAACCTATACTATTATAGTGGAGAGGAGGGATTAATTATCTCTGTCTCCAAGTTCTATCATTGTGTCAAAAAAAATAGAGGCTATATTTTGCTTAATCACATACACCCTAACTTTCCATGCAGGAAGTTCCAGAGGGAAGGAAGGAGAGTTCCGGAGGACCATGGCAATTCATTGGTCTCCTGCCTTTGTTTGATCCTCCAAGACATGACAGTGCTGAGACTATAAGGAGGGCTTTGAATCTTGGAGTGAATGTTAAAATGATCACAGGTATTTCTAATTTTTTTATTTTTTATGATCAATGTATTGAAACATTGTTGGCAAATAGACTGCATGCTATATTGGCAACTTGGTAGTAATGGGTACCCAACCCCTTAATAAAAGGAAGAGAGAAAGGAAAAATGTATCCAGTGAATAGAGGTTTCCACAATTATCACCAACTCGAGATGGTAATGCAGTCTGCCACTAATTCTTTGTACTCTGAGCTTGTTGGCTGTTGCATCAAAGACTACTTTTGATTCGTTCCAAATTCTTAATGGGGCTGTGCCCTTTTGTTTTTGATTTTTGGTGAGGACAATATGATAGTTGGACTGGATTATGGTTCATTTTAGAGGCACCGCCTGGTCTTATTGGCTTGAGAGTGATGTCTATGCCCGTCGCTTGGCATTTCATTTATTGTGTTGATAAGGATTTCAGGCTTTCACAATTGAATTTTAAAGACTATTACTTTGTGTCTGTCAACTTGTGTTTTACCAAGATATTGCTTTTTGCTGTAAAAAGCTCAGACGTAATTTGGACGCGTGTCATCTCACTGGTCGTGCGTTTTTTGCTACATTGAAGTTTTGACATGTTTATGTGCCTACTTAAATTTTTTGATGTCTGTGTTGGCAGGGGATCAACTGGCTATAGGAAAAGAAACAGGGCGTCGTCTGGGAATGGGAACCAACATGTATCCTTCATCTGCTCTGTTGGGGCAGACTAAGGATGAATCAATTGCTTCTTTACCAATTGATGAACTGATAGAAAAGGCTGATGGTTTTGCTGGAGTATTCCCTGGTATATCTCTCTCAGAAAATTCTTTTACTTCTCTAGTTTTGGGTATTCAATAGGGTACTTGTTTATTGGAATGTTCGTCTTTACTGATACCTTGTCTTGCTCATTGCCTTAGAGCACAAATATGAGATAGTAAAACGCTTGCAAGCTAGGAAGCATATCTGTGGAATGACTGGAGATGGAGTCAATGACGCTCCTGCTTTAAAGAAGGCTGATATTGGGATAGCTGTTGATGATGCAACTGATGCTGCTCGTAGTGCTTCTGACATTGTTCTTACCGAACCTGGTCTCAGTGTCATCATTAGTGCTGTTCTGACTAGTCGAGCAATCTTTCAAAGGATGAAAAACTACACGGTATATATTTGTCTTGTTGGTTCTACTAGAGGCGTATATTTAGATCCTTATACATCCTAATTTTTTGGTATAGCTTAGCATCTGTTATTTTGAGGGTAGTTCATTCCTGAATGAGCTTAATGCGCTTACAATCTGTCTCTGATGTACGATATTGATAATTTATCTGTCTTTTTTTTTTTCATCGGCAGATATATGCTGTTTCCATCACAATCCGTATTGTGGTATGTTTTTTGGCTGCTGCTTCTTTTCTCTTTAATTTTATGATTCTTAAATGATATTTTGACTTCTTCTATTTATGTTACAGCTTGGTTTTATGCTTCTGGCCCTTATCTGGAAGTTTGACTTTCCACCTTTCATGGTGCTTATCATTGCGATCCTCAATGACGGTTGGTCATTTTCACTAATAGTAACATAGACAATGTTTAGTTTAAACATTCCGTCATTTTAAAAGACCCCTAATTTGTCTTTAAGATAAAATTTGAGAGTATTGAAATGAAACATGCTTGTATTATTATACAAAATTGAAATTAAAAAAGGGCTAGAAGTTCTCTATATTTTCTAATGGCTTATAAATCTCTGACATGAATAAAAGATCATAGAGTGTATAGGACCTAAAGTAAACATACTAACATGTGAAACACTTTTCCAATTAATTATTACCCCATCCGGTTCAAAATACTTCTCTTGCCTTACAAATTTGGTCCAAAATAAGTGTCATTTAAGAAAGCAAGAGATTAATTATTTTCAAATTTACTCTTGCTGTAATAAATGATCCCTACATCTTTCTAAACGTCTTTCTATGCTTATTTACATTTACTAGGTAAGAGAAAGGGTAATTTAGTCAATAACTCGTATAATTAATGATATTAACTACTTCCTCCATTTACTTTTACTTATCCACTCTTCCAAAAGTAGTTTTTTTCATTTTTATTTGTCACTTTTAACATATTAAGTGATACATTTATTCTTTTCTTATTTTACCTTCAACATTAATTATTTATTTCCCCAATTTACCTAAGACTATACATAAGTAATATTTGTATTGTGGTAATATATTCATATTAATCATCTTAAGGTCATGCAAAGTGCAAAATGGACAAGTAAAGTGAACAGAGGGAGTAATTTTCTTAATGGGTGTACCAAAATCTGAAAAAGATATTTCTGTTGATTGATAAAAATAGTGGCAAAATTAGAGGATGCAGTATGTTTGTAATTATCGCTATATCCAAAGATAAGGTAGATTGATAAAAATGTTATCAGGAGCTGTTATCATGCCTTTCAAGTTCCTTGTGTAGGACCTCTAAGGTTTAATAACCTTTTTCTGTGACAATGTGATAAAAATTTACTATTGTTGGGAATAACGCCTGCATTCATGTGGTATAAGAAAAGTAGAGAACCTACAAAAGAAAAAAATGATTTTCTACAAAAGACATCCAATCTTCAATTCAAATCGGAACCCCATGGATGCACCAAAGAGAAATAGGAATAAGAGGCTACTCTTCAAATGTACAAAATCATTTTTCATTTCATCAAAAGCTCTTCTATAAAGTTTAGTATGATCTGCCACTGCAGTGTTTAGTTAGTTCTCTTGCCGTTCCAGTGTCTTTTCTACATCTCACTTCTAATGTTATAATCTCAGGTACCATTATGACAATATCAAAGGATAGGGTCAAACCATCTCCTCTGCCTGATAGTTGGAAGCTGGATGAGATTTTCACTACTGGGGTTGTTCTTGGTGGCTACTTGGCAATGATGACAGTCATTTTCTTTTGGGCAGCATATGAGACAGATTTCTTCCCGGTGAGCATATGAGTTTCCTGTATAATATCAATAAATTTGTTCAGTTTTGACATGACAATGAACAGACACAATATTCACAAAAAGATACAGGGAGTTTGAGATGTAGCTGTTATGTATTATATAATAAGAACTAATGAAGGAATGTTTGGCCGCACAGACTGGTCATCTTTTATCTATGAAAAATGATGGAGGACTTTCATCTTACCTGTGCAGCAGAACTTTGATAATAGTGGTGTTATGATGACTAACTGTATATTAAACTAAATGATCTGTTGACTTTGCTGTTTGGATTGTTTAGATGTTGAACTGGTGTTAATTATGAACTGTTCTTAGTTTGTAATCTCACTCAGTTTGGTGATTTTCCAGCGTGTATTTGGGGTATCAACACTTCAGAGGACAGCAACTGATGACTTCAGGAAACTTGCATCAGCAATTTACCTTCAAGTGAGCACTATCAGTCAGGCCCTGATATTTGTCACAAGATCTCGAAGTTGGTCTTTTGTTGAGCGTCCTGGTTTGTTGCTTGTGGTTGCTTTTCTCATTGCTCAACTGGTAAGCCATTTGCTCATTCATTCTGGCTAACTTTCCGCTACTTCATCAATCTATAATGTTTGGTTGCTAATTTGTAAACAGGTTGCCACCTTGATTGCTGTTTATGCAAGTTGGAGCTTTGCTGCAATCGAAGGAATTGGCTGGGGTTGGGCAGGAGTGATCTGGCTCTACAATTTAGTATTCTACTTCCCGCTTGATATCATCAAGTTCTTAATCAGATATGCTCTCAGTGGAAGGGCCTGGGATCTTGTTCTTGAGCGAAGGGTATGTTATGCAGTAGAGATATACATATATGATACATTCATTCTCATGCTATTTTCATCCAACTGCATGTGACGGGTTTCTTTGTATTACAGATTGCTTTCACCAGGAAGAAGGATTTCGGAAAAGAACAACGTGAGCTTCAATGGGCCCACGCACAGAGGACCCTTCATGGGCTGCAAGTTCCTGACACCAAATTGTTTAGTGAAGCTACCAATTTCAATGAGCTTAATCAGTTAGCTGAGGAAGCAAAGAGGAGAGCTGAAATCGCTAGGTAAAGATTGTCATTTTGAATTATTATTTTTCTGACAACAGAAGCATAGTGGATTCCACTTATGTTTCTAGTTGAATGTGAAGTTGAACTTGCATTTGTGGGCATTTCACTCTTCCCCCTTTACTCATATGGCCATGCTACAACATCACATATTCATTGCTTGCTTCACTTTATCTTTACTCTTAAGTTTTCTTCTACTAAACACATGTTAAGTTTTCGTGACTTCTTGGAAATTGAACGCTACATTTTTCATTGCAGGCAACGTGAGCTGCACACACTTAAAGGTCACGTGGAATCAGTGGTGAAGTTGAAGGGTCTTGACATAGAGACAATTCAGCAATCATACACTGTTTGATGGGAGAGCAAGTTTGACTAGTGCTACTTAACCGGTGAGTGGGTGATAGAATGAAGACATAATGAGTGTGTGAGTTACCTCTGGAGCGACAAGTTCATAGCAGTAACGTCTTCAGCGTTTAAAAGTGCCTTATATATTCTATACATTTTTTTTCTTTGAATTCTTGGTTTTCCTTTTCCTGCTTTCATGTCTTGACTACATTATATATGTTACAATTGACCAAGAATGAATATTAAGCTATAACAGCATTCATTATCTATATTCTCAAGAGTTTTTATTTCATGGTTTAGCAGCATCTGATTTTTGTACTGCTTCTCTCTATTCATTGATTAAAGAAGTTGGGTATTTTGCTCTGGTGTATGATGGTGTCTTCTCAATATATTTGAGGGAATTTCTTTAACCTGCTGTTGAATGGATTAGTTCAATTTTTTTTGGTTTCCCACTCAATATCACTACCCATTTTAGGGCTCAACTAAATTAGATTGGTGCTGGGAAGTTCCACTTTGAGGGTAAAGCGTTGTATTATATTTTGGGCTAACATGCTATTAGGTCTATGCTTACAAGAAATATATCAAAATATGGGTGATGTTTTAGCCACCAATTGATCTTTCATAAATTCCCACCAGAAGCTAACAGTTTGATTCATCAATGTAGGGTGCACAAATAAAGAGTCAAGGGTACAAAATTAATTTTAAAAAGAAACTAATTAATATCTTTATGTGACACTTGGAAAAACTCGGTTCATTTGTTTGTTACAAAAAATAGTTCAGTGACTTTCTATGATACTTTGATAAAATTAAGCGACTTTTTTTGGTTTCAAAAATAGCTTAGTGACTTCGATGCAATAAAATAAAAGTTAACCATAACAAAAGTTTCACTTTCTATTTTGGGTTCTAACAAAGCTTTAGTATTAAATCATGAACAACTAGAGCTTACACTGTAGCCACAACTTACCTTACTACTATTTCTGCTGACTGAAAATTACACAATGTAATTTGGTTTCACATTGCCACTCCTTTGTACTTGTACCGTTTTGCACATACAAGAAAATATCCCAAATTCAGAATCTCTAATACAGCAATGAGGTAATAAAAACAGTCTAATTTTCCCTTGTTAAGATCCTCAGCCAACCAATTTGATGTTTTATGAACTACTGATGAAAAGAAACTGCTCAAATAACTTGACCCTGCCAATCCAACAAAGAAGAAAGATGCCGCGATGCTCCTCATGTTTTCAGGGCATTGTTTGTAGAAGAACTCGTTCTCGCTGATTAATGTAAATGCCTCGGAAAGACCTGTATTCAGTTATGAGTATTTGAAGTACGTTAAGGTTGAAAGATAGTATGTGGAAGTGGAACTTGAGTGAAAAAAATGTTATTTTTTGTTCTTGATTAGTGAAACATCCATGGCAAATGCTTTCATAGTTGTTCATTTTTCATAAATCTAAGAATTTCACCTCTTACTGTGAAATATGAATGCCCCCGACTGTCCACTGGTGCATGGAGTGTTGGATTGTACATGGACACATGCACCATTGATGGACAAATTCTCTATTTCATGTCGAAGTTGAAAAAATGAGCAAAATTGTAACACAAACATTGATTTGCAAATGCTCACCTGATAATGCCATCTGAGGTATTAGCCATAGTCCTGACATAGATGAAATTGCACCTTCCCCCCGAGTCATTTGTAGCATTGGCCTGGTCATTGTTAGGGTTCTTCTCCTGTCTTCAACAATCCCTGATATGATCATTGTTACGATCGATAGAAATATTCCAATTCCCATTTTCTGGAGAAGGCTGATTCCATCTTCTTTCCCTGTGAATTTCCGAAGCCATGGAAGTAAAACGCGGTCGTATATTGGTAACCAAATGGTTATGCTGAGCATGGAAATGAGTATGAAAGATGCTGGTGGGATGTGGAAATTGTTGTGGCCTAGTTGATTGTCACTTTGTAAGGCTTGGAAGATAACATAATTTTGTGATTGAACAACAGAGACATAATAGATAGTTCCAGCAACCCATATTGGGATTACTCTTAGTAAGCATTTCACTTCTTCCACTTGTTGAATGCTACAAAGCCTCCATGGATTGACTGCTGATCCATCTGATGAGTTTATTTGGTCTTCTGGTGTTTTTACTGCTGCTTTACTCAAGAATCTGAAATCATGAGCCCTTTTAGTTAGTCAGTAATTTATCTCGACTTATGACTGACTTTGAGGGTCAATTTACGCGAAATTAACTCGTAACTTTGATGCTGGCAAGTGGAATTACCTAAACTGATCAGTGTAAGGAAGCAAAGAACTCAAGGAATTGGACGGCACATGGTTGAATAGGGAGTAATATGGTTGCTCTGGCAGCTGCAAGTGCCTTTTCTTGAATGCAGCCACTAAGACCTGTGCCACACTTGATAAAGGGCTACCTTTTGGCACAAGCCTGACATAAATTTTAGTGCCCACAAAGAAAAGTGCACAAGAAGGAACATCATAATTGTTGGGATTGCTAATCCCAATGACCAACTGACACTTGTTTGAACATACACAATGACAGTCAATGAGACCATCACAGCAAATGTGTAAGTGAAATAGTACCAACTGAAGAAGCTACTGATTCCTCTTCTTCCTGATTCAGTTTTGGGATCAAATTGATCAGCTCCAAATGCTAAGTTGCATGGCCTTATGCCAGAAGCACCAATTACTAGCAAACAAAAGCCTACTAGTGAAAATGTCATTTGTCCTGGTGTTGGACCAACACATATTGGTGCAGGTTCTTGGTTTCCACATATAGGTGGATGAAGCTTTGAGACTGCTGCTGTTAATGTCAGAACTAGCATTCCCTGTAAATTAAAGAAGAGATCTGGTAATTAGAAGGTTTTTTAAACAATGGTTAAGTTTTTGTGTGTGTGTGTGATACGTTGAAAGTCAGTTTCTAGACAATTTTTGTCCGAGGAAGTCATTTTCGAGCGTTTGGTTACCATAAAAAGATTTTATGGTACCAAGAAGGAAGACACTGAAGCAAATCCAAGGATGTTGTAACGACCAAAGTAAGTATCAGATAGAAAAGCTCCAAGCAAGGTGCCAAAGTTGCAAGTGCCATTGAAGATGTTGACAATATTAGTGGTCTTCAAATGATAAAACACTTGTCAAGTAAACCAAGAGATTTGATGAGCTTCCAATTGTTCCCAGCTTCTCAAATGTCTCATTCCCTGCAGTTTTTAGCATACAACAACAAGTTGGACTCGACTATATGATGTTTAACATACATCGAAAAGTATAAAATAGTGTCAAGAAAAGGAACAATTATGAGACTATTCACTAATACAAGTTTAGTGTATAAAAAAAAAATACCTATGACAAAGGGCATGGCTCTGATTCCTCTGTAGTTTATTTCATTTTTAGTTGCTTCTCTGTCAATCTCCTCCATTGATGCTAGTAATATTATGGTTCTTTGTTGCTAGTATATATTTTTTCAGTAGATATGAGCACTAATAGGGAGACGTACATTTATTAATAGAATCCTATTCGATTCGCAATCATGATATTGTTTACAATAAAAGAAGAATAATGACTTTTTCTATGCACTATATGTGGATGAATTTACAATGCTTTTGGGACATATAGATATGGGGAATTGATAGCCTTTATGGAATCGTTGCGTCTAAATTCAAGGGAATGATAAAATTTTACTTATATGCACTAACTATTTAAAAGATAAGCCCAATATGGGAGAGATGGGAGAGAAGTGAGAGAGACAAACGAGATTTGTTATGTATTACATGTGAATCTACTTGAATACAATATATCCAAAATAAATTACACCTAATTTTTACCCATTTATCCGAGATACATATATCTGAACGTATCTTAAGGCACCAAAATCTGATAAGATACATAGTATTGCAAATTAAAATATATCTAAGTAATTAACTTTCAAATTAATGGAATTTATGTAATTTCTCCTTAAACCAAACATAGTGGGATTTTTTGGTCACCATCTTTGCTCGTTGATCAATTTAATTTTGGACCAATTTTCTTAATTGTACTCCTATGTTTCAATTTATGTGATACTTTTCATTTTTCGAGAATCAAACAATTTAAGTTTGACTGGAAAGTTGCGCGTGAAATCTTTAAATTTTTTTAAATGAAATTTATATATTTGTAAACTACGTAAAAGTATTATAAGTCATAATAATTGACAATTCAAAATAATTAAAACATATATAAAAATTTTATGGTCAAAGATTGATTTGTTGGAATCTCGAAATTCAAATAAATTGAGACGAAGGGAGTAATTCTCAAAAGAGCAATGTGTTACTCTATACTACTAAGCAATATACTACATGCCACCTAATGTGATGTTTTAGAATATTCAGATACTTTATCTATAAATTAAGTTTGTGGTATAAGAATTGAAATTCTTTAAATTAGTTTTTATGAATAATGGAATTTTCGTATTTATAATTTAAAAAATACAATTAAAAATTAAAACCATATCCACAAAATTTAGACTTCAAATTGAACTATTATTTTAATTTAAACCTTATTTCAGGTTTAAAATATTGATTATAACAATATTTCAAAGGAAATACCAAATTAAAAACGAACATATACAAGTATCAAATATAACCGCCATTGACACGAATGATCTGTCCATTAACCCATTCAGACGCATCGCCGGCTAAAAACCCAACCACCGGCGCCACATCCTCCGGCAGTCCAAGTCTTCCATGTGGACACTCATCAATCGCCTTCTTTATCATCTCCTCCGTTTTCCCTTCGTAAAACATATCCGTCGCTATGGGTCCCGGCGCCGCACAATTCACCGTTATCCCTGTCCCTTTCAGTTCTTTTGCCAGTATTTTCACCATTGCTTCCACGGCCGCCTTTGACGCCGCGTACGCCCCGAACCCGGGCCTCAACGCCACCGCCATCGACGACGATAAGCATATAATCCTTCCCCCTCCTCCGCGCTTGATTCTACTAGCGCCTTCTTTGCAGCATATGAAAGCTCCACGCACGTTCACATCGAAAGTCTTGTCGAAATCCTCTTGGGGTGTGTTTTGGATCGACGGGTATTTTCCGTCGAGTACGCCGGCGCAATTGACGAGGATGTTGACCGGCGATTGAAAGGCTGATTCTGCAGCGTCGAAGAGGGATTTGACTTGATCTGGATCGGAGACATTGGCTTTGACGGCGATTGCGCGTGGGGAATCGGAGGTGGAATTAATCTGGGATACGACGTCGTCGGCTTGAGTAGAGTTGGAAGTGTAGTTGATGACGAGTTTAGCTCCAAGAGAGGCCAAGTGAAGAGCAATTGCTTTGCCGATTCCGCGAGAAGAGCCAGTAACAATGGCCACACGATTCCCGAGGTTTTGGGCTTGGGCTACGTTTGCTTCCGCCATTATCACTGAAGAAAAGCACTGAAATTGCTAGAAAATGGAATTTTGTGGATAGACCCCGAAAAGTGCTGGGGTGTGGTGCTAATTGTGTGATAAGTAATATTCTATTATAGGATTATTATTATTTATAACAAATAAAAATAGAGAAAAAGTTCAAAATAGTCTCTTATTTTCTATTATAAGAATTAAAGTCATATTTGAGTTCTCACACGGAACAATAATAGTTGCTTATGTTTGTATTATTGATGCATTTTAGGTGTTTTCCCAAATTTTTACTTATTTTTTAATATTAATTTATTTACAAATTATATATGAAATCTTTCATTTTCTTTTTTATACATTTAGTAGAAATAATAACATTTTATTTTATTTAATAGGAATATTTTTATAGTTAAAATCGAAAGGTTCATCTGTCTTTGTCATGTGTAATAGTATATTTTTTTCTTTTCTTGCGATGTCAAATATCAAAGTGCTTTTAGTTTAGCTGCAATAATATTGCTATCAAACAACACAAGATTTTCTTCGTATCTTTTCTCACATTGAGTATTATTTCTATTAAATATATTAAAAAAGATCACACATAAATTATGGATAAAACAAATATTTAAAAATAGGCCAAAGTTTGAGGGAGAATAAAAAATACACCAATATTACAAATATAAGGAACCAATATTACAAATAAAAAATGCACCAATATTTTGGGTTTTTCCTAATGAAAGAGATAGTCAAACTTGAAATTAAGTCAAATAAATCGCTTGACACTTATGGACAAAATTTAAACATTACTCCATATGTCTCCTATATTATGGAAAGGAGATATTTTACAAAAGGGAAAACATATTCAAATTTAAACAAATGATTAAGAGAGAGTTAATCTTATCACATAATACAACTTTAACTAATCATTAAAAAAGTAATATAGAGAGTCATAAATTGAGATAAGATATTGTTATTTATAATTTGGACTAAATTAAAAACAATAAATAAGGTAAGCAAATATATTTAAAATATTAATATGATGATTTTGAAAATAGATAAAATTCTAGAGAAAATTAGCAAACTAGTCACAATCCCTAACATAATTATTAAAAATATCTACACTTTAAAATAATTATTAAAAATGTCAATATGACAATATTTTAGAAAATAAATTGTATCCTAATATAACTAATCTTCTTTCCTTTTATTTCTCAATTCAGGACCACATTGGATCATTTTTTACTCTTTTATACGGTAAATTTTTTTAAAAAAATACCTCTATTACCCACTTACCCTTCTTTCTAGGTTTTATCCCAAATCACTTTTTTCTCTCTCTTCCTCTTTTCACCATTGTTATCTCTTTTCCTTGTTCAAGAAAATCAACTCTTCGAATTTCCTACACTTTTTTCAAGAAATCTCACAATTAATTCAAAGGATTTTTCACCCATTGATAAAAGGTAAATTCGAAGTCAACAAGTATTTTGTGAGATTTCCCTCTTTTATGTATTTCAAATTTTTCGTCTTTTAAACTATTATTCGATTTTTTGTGATTTTATTTTCGTATTTGAGATTTAGTAGATTGTAGTAATCTACATTGACATTCATACATCATATATTGTTTGATTTTTTATATATTCATATTTAATAATTTCGAATTTTGCTTATAGGGTTACTAATGCACAACTGAATATGGATTCAGATTTGGGTTTGGTGAACAAAAAATTGAAAAAAAAGAACATAGCAGACGAAGAAGAAGAAGAAAGAGAGAGTCGGAGTAGAAAATTACAAAAATTGTATTCATATTAATTTTTGTTTGTCAATTATTTTTCTTTTACTCAACATTTGTATTTTTATTAAGAACATTGTATTTCATTTTTAGTTTGTAGTCATTCCAATAGGTATGCCAAATGAATTTGTATTTCTTAAGCATAAATGTATCCTATTTTTTTCACAGTCAATTTATATATATTTTTTAAGAATATTGTATCATTTCTCAACAGATTGTATTATTTCCACTATGTATGCTATTTATTTTTTTCAGAATCTTGTATCTCTATTTCTTTCACGGTCAATTTGTATATATATTTTTTAGAATATTGTATCCTTACTCAACAGATTGTATTATTTTCACCATGTATGCCATTTTATTTTTTCCAGAATCTTGTATCCTTTCATAAATCATATTCATATGTAATGATTATATTATATTGGGATACGATCGGTAATATTTTTGTAATACAAATAAATAAAAAAATATATTTGACAGTCATGTATGTTTCACTTATTGATGTTCTTAATTTCACCATCCATGATCAAGATTTTGATTTCACCATCCATGATTGAGATCTTGATAAGGGAGACAACTGGAGATTGAAATTGTTGATCCAATCGAATGAGAAAGGGATTTATTTGAAATTGTAACTTATGAGAATTTTAAGTGATATGCTATTTTTTTAAATCTCTCCCCTGATTTTCTCCTTTCTGTTATTAAATAATTGTATTCTTGCAAATCAAACAAATAAAAAAATACATAAATCAGATACATAACAAACTAAAATATTGACATTTTAAATAAATATTAAAAGTGTGGCTAAGGAATCCTATTAAATGTCAAAATATTGACATTTTGGAATTTTTTCCAAAATTCTAAGCAGCAGAATAAGATCTTTATATATAACACAGATATTATATATATTTATAAATATAAAACAAAATTATAAAAAAGGAGAATAGTTTATATCATATTGAATTTGAGTTGCAAGATAAAATATTTGAAGTCATGGCAAAATGTTTTGAATTTGAATTTAAATTAGAAGATAGTAAATATTTTGTAAAACTAATCAATCATTATCCTTCAAAAACTTAATGTGATTTCAATTGTAACATTATGAATCAATGAAGTCTTAAAACCCCAAAATAGGATTATTGGCACTAAATTTTAATTTACTATTTAATTTTTCATTGATAATTCATGATATTGAATTCTTTTTAATTCAAAAACTTGACTCCTGGTTTCAACATCAAAACAAATACTTTATTTTAAAATGAGCAACTTCCACATATAGCAAACATAAAAATTATATTTGTATGTTATAGTTATAGTTTGCATAATTATGCTCCATAGCAAATTTTATGTTTGCTATGGAGCTTTTGATTTGTATAATTCGCTAGATACATCCAATTTTATAGAAATTGTTCAGTTTTGTATAAATTCATTTATACATTGTAATTTGTATAATAAGATCTGTATTTATATAATTATAAGTGTATAGGACGAAAATATATGTATTTGTATTTGTATATACACTTTTCTCTCGCTTTATACAAACACAAACGCATTTTATACATTTGTATACCGAAAATGGCTAATTGTATATCGAATCAGATGGCAAAAAAATGGAATGTTTGGTGCTAATTACAAATAAAATAAACTATGGCTATAGCATTTAATTTGAATTAATAATTTGCTATTTCATACAATTTTCCCTTTTAAAATTAGCGCTTGTCGAATTTTACAATTTGACTTTAATAACTTGCTGAGTATTTTCATCCTCGAAGCATCAATTATGTATATTGCTTTTGATAAAGTTTCATAAATAGCTTTGGTGAATATTAATATTTTATAGAATATATTTTTTTCGTATCAAATATATTCTTAATAAATTCAATTGCTTACTTATATGTTGCAAGTATCTCATAAACACGATGAAAAATTGCTTTTGTGGTCTAAAGAACAATTTTATTTAAATAATTATTCACTCAACTGCTTAAATTCAAAATAGCGCTTTTCGAATGTGATTTGTTTTCATACCTTATCAATGTTAGTATATTTAATGAATTGTTGAATTTTATAAATGTTAGATGGAAAGCAAAACAAAGCTCGCAAACGGTAAATAATAAGACATGTCACGACATAAACATATCATTTTATTTGTATTAATTACATTTTCGTGTAAATCATAATTTTTTTGGTATGACTTTATATATTTATCTTTAAATGCATAATATGTCAATTTTTATAATTATAAATATAAATAACCGTGGATCGTGCAAGTATGTATACTACTTATTATTTTATATTACTCAGGGAAAATGAAACAAAATCAAATAGATGTCACAATCGAAACTGCAGGTAAAACAAAACTCTGGCTAAAAAAAATTAGATGAAGCCGCCATTGACACGAATGATCTGTCCATTAACCCATTCAGAAGAGTCGCCGGCCAAAAACCCAACCATCGGCGCAATATCCTCCGGCAGGCCAAGTCTCCCATGTGGACAATCATCAATCACCCTCTTTATCATCGCCTCTGTTTTCCCTTCGTAAACCAATTCCGTCGCTATGGGTCCCGGCGCCACAGAATTCACCGTTATTCCTGTCCCTTTCAGTTCCTTCGCCAGTATCTTCACCATTGCTTCCACGGCCGCTTTTGAAGCGATGTACACTCCGTATCCAGGTCTAAATGCCGCTGCTAACGACGTCGATAAGCATATAATTCTCCCTCCTCCGCCGTGTTTGATTCTCTTAGCACCTTCCTTGCAGCACACGAAAGCTCCACGAGCGTTCACATCAAAAGTCCTGTCGAAATCTTCTAGGGTTGTGTTTAGGATTGACGGGTATTTTCCGTCGAGTACCCCGGCGGAGTTGACCAGGATGTTGACCGGCGATTGAAAAGCCGATTCTGCTGCGTCGAAGAGGGATTTGACTTGATCTGGATCAGATATATTGGCTTTGACGGCAATGGCCCGTGGGGAATCGGAGGTGGAATTGATCTGGGTTACGACGTCGTCTGCTTGAGTGGAGTTGGAGGAATAGTTGATGACGAGTTTAGCACCAAGTGAGGCCAAATGAAGTGCAATTGCTTTGCCGATTCCGCGAGAAGAGCCGGTAACAATGGCTACACGATCTTGGAGTGGGAAGGTTGATTGGGCTACGTTTTCTGCTGCCATTACTGAAGAAAAAACACTGAAATTGCAATGGAACAACACCACTCAATCCTCATTTTTAAATAAATACTCCATCCGTTTCAAAAAAAAGAATGACCTTTTTAAATTTTTGGAGTAACATTTTACTTTCAGGCTTTCCACGTGACATGTTTAAGACCACAAAATTAAATTGCATTTTGTACATTTGACAATACTTTAATTTAGGACCACAAGATTCAAAAGTCTTCTTTATTTTCTTAAATTTCATGTCAAGTCAAACTAGGCCAATCTTTTTGAAACGGAGGGAGTATTACTTTTATATTGAATTCGTAACTACAACTCTACCTTTATTAGCTTTCAAAATAGAGAAGTGCTGAGAATTTGAGTGACGCTAGAAGGTAATGGTGAACCACTATTACTTAATTTTTGAATACTGTATTTTGATCTCATCTGTAACGCCTGCGTGTCCTAAAGAATTCATAAACCTCCAAAGGCTAATAAATAGTACTCATGTTTGAAATTTTATAAATGCTCACGAAAGTTGAGTGTGTGGACTCCAATCACTTTATGTTATCTAGGAGCTGGCTAACGTGTTAGGAAATATAAATTAATGTTTGAGCTTAATAAAAGTATAAAACTTTATATTCATGTATAACCTAAAATCGAATCAAATGGAACATTAACTCAGTAGTACATAATAAAGCTATTGAAAAAAGTTTTTGTACATATTCATGTTGACATTAGTTTTGAAATTTTAATATTTTAAGCAGAAAGCGTTAACAACACGGGGATGTAGCTCAGATGGTAGAGCGCTCGCTTAGCATGCGAGAGGTACGGGGATCGATACCCCGCATCTCCATTTTCCTTTTTTTTTTCAAAATATTTTATCTAATAGATAATCCTAATTTATCGTTATTCTTGAACACTGATGAATTATCTATTACTCCATATTAGACTATAAACTTGTGTGTTATTATATATTAATTTGAGGACGTTAAAGGAATTTATAAGTTTCATATTTTGATTTCCTTTAAGTTATGCTATTTTCGTACAAAGCTATAATGTATAACAACTCCTTCCAAAACCCATCATAACTAACTAAGCTGAGATTCTATTAAGGTGATAAGTTTCCAATTTGTTTCCCACTCATTATCAATTGGTTAATCACAACACAAAAGTTAAGAAAAAAGAACAAGCAAAAATGGTAATACTCACTTAGCTGACAATTATTTCAAGTTTTGTCATGTCCTAATCAAATGTCTGAATGTGAGCTATACTCCGCGAGGTGTCAAATGGGTGTATGGTCATTTGACCTACTCCAAATGTAAATAGTTGTTAAGCATTTTTTTAATTATTTGAGTTTGTGATACTATCATTTAAGTTATGATCTCTTCATCCTAGTCTCACGGAGCTATTCCCTTCATAAAATAATGGCATGTTGACAAGGTGCAACATATAATCTAAATTAAACTCAGTCCATGATTTTGAATAATGCGATAGATTAATCTCCATATGTAATTAGTTTCTTAATTAATTTTAACAAAGTAACAAACACTTCTAAGGTTCCTTCTTATCCTTTTTTTTTTTCTTCTTGATGTGTAATCTTTAGTTTGACATTTATTTTTAAAAAAAAATCAAAACATAAATTCCAACCAAAACACTTTAACGTCTATCTTACATTAAGAATATCCTATTATTTAGGTGTGATGTAGATTAGGATAAGTTAGTAAATGAAAGTTTAGTCATATTATTGGACGACGTCTAAGGCAGGTTGTTAGAATTGACTAATTAAATTAAATAAGATTATTTGATTCATGTTGCTTAATTACGAAAGCAAGAGGTTTCTAATTTGGTAAAATGGAGGAAATTTCAGTTGATGAATATAATTGGATTCTGGATTTTAATAATTTTTATTATATACATATTCAAAGATTTTAAAATAGATACAATATCTCAAAACAAAGTTGCTAACCAAATTCATAAACAACACTCTAAATCCACCTTTGACTTGAGGCAAATAAGGCTATTGTCAAACATTTTTGAAGAAACGAACCAATATGCAAATAAATATCACAATTGGATTAAACAATTAACCGGTGACATTTAATTTTAGTTAATTAATATATGTCATTTCATGTGCCCGTTAATTAGTGTTTCCATTTATTATTATTTTTTGGAGATTTTTACAATATGTACCTCCAATATTCCACCAGATAAGAAGAATCAATTAAAAGTCAGTAGCTTTTGCACCTATCCATCATTAAAAGAACGTGTGGACTTTATATCTGTTCTTATTGACTTTATAATAATGCACATTAAATCATATCTTTATTCGGATCCAATTCGTCGATACTTCTAATATTAAAACAAGAAAATATTAATTAATTACAAAATTAACAGCCAAAACTATGATAAATTTTTTAAAAAGAAAGAGCTCCAAAACATAGGAAGTGACATGTTAACTGTCTTTTAATTTAGACTCAATTGATATTTACATTTTCTAATTCTAAAGATGTACAAATAAATATTCAGATTTGTATAAAGTTAAATAAGTAAACACATGCGTTTTACTTCTACTTCTACATGACAATTCCTATGAGACGCCACATAAAACACATGTATTTATTTATTTAACTTTATATCCAACTAAAATTGAAGAAGAAGATGTTAGTTGATAAAAATTTAAAGAATATATTTATATATTAATTATTATACCTAATGAACAATTAATATCTATATAAAAATAATATTTTTATATGGATGTAATATTTGTAATGAGTTGGAGTATTTTCCTTCCCAACGTAGTGTGTGAGATGGAGATGGGAACAAGTTGCCAATTAAATTAACTCCATTACAATTTCCACATACTTTCTTCCTTATCAAGTCTCTTTCCTCCATAGGCATATCCCCAAATATATAAACTTACCCACCCTTGCTACCGAAATACCCATTTCGATTCTTCATTCCTTTGCTAGCTTTGTTGCTTTGCTTTGCGTTGTAAGTATGTTTAGGTAGATATGCACATACTTTATACAATTTCAATTTTCCTATTTGTTCTTTTTAGTTTTATCGTTTTTGTGTGAAGGAAGACTTGCTTGCTAGTTTGATCTAGGTCAATTCTGTAAGATTATTCCCTTATATTTTTTCCTCATTGAGAGACGGTACGACTAATCTTTGAAGTTTTATTAGATTATATCAACTCAATATTTTCAAATTAAAATTTTGATATTTCGAAAAATGTCATATAAATTGGGAAGGAGAGAGTACTGTAGTTTCTTTGATGCCATGGATTTTAGTTTCTTGCCTTGTTGGATTGGGAGTTTGTTTTGGGTTTGATAGGTTGAGTAGTTTGACAGGAAAATTTCACTTCCATGTCTATTTGGTGGGATGTGCCTTTTGTAGATGAATACAGTAGCTAGGGGTGTCAAAAATGAACCCAAACATACGTAACCCGCCAAGAATTTTAAGGATTGGGCTCAAGATAATTTGAATTGGGTTCAATCTCAACCCATTCAAGCCTAACCCATTTTAAGAGAATTCTCAATTGAGACCAATTCAATCTCTAATTTCAACCCGTTTTAAAAACTCTTTATTAAAATATGTTCCTACATTGAAAGTATGAATTATTATCTATTTAATATCTTTTAGGATTTATTTATCCATTTGTTACCTTTTTAAAAAAATAATTCTTGAGTTGAAATTCAAATTGTGATTATAAAAGTTAAATATCACTATGTTAAAATTATTGTGATTAAACGGGTCAAATTGGGCGGGTCAAGACCCAACCCGATTTCTATTTCAACCCATTTTAATATCTTCAATTTCAACCAACCCGCCCATTTGACACCCCCTAACAGTAGCTATTGGAAACAACAATTGAACTGCTGAGTGCTGACATTGTCGTTTTATCTTTTCTTGGTTAACTGGGAGTTTATTGCAGATGTGCAGTAACTTGTAAAATAAACTAGAGTAGCAATTTCTCCCTAGAGTTTGACTAACAGGGAGAAGTTTGAAAATATTACCCTTTTTGGATTGTGAACTTGAGGTGTCTATGTGTAATTTGTAAACTTACTGTTGTGTTCTTTTCATTTAAGAATTTATTACTAGTCAAAATTGCTCCTTGATAATGACAAGTTCTTTTGGTGTAATATCTTTTTTAAGTTTGTTTCATGGGTGAATTCTGTGGATCATCTTCCTTTTCATGCAATCTTTACAGAGTATGGGCAATTTGTTGTGCTGTGTACAAGTTGATCAATCCACTGTCGCAATTAAGGAGCAGTTTGGCAAGTATCAAGATGTGCTTCAGCCAGGTTGCCACTGTCTGCCTTGGTGCTTCGGATTCCAGTTAGCTGGCCATCTCTCCCTCAGGTTGCAACAATTGGATGTTCGCTGCGAGACAAAGACAAAGGTCTATTCTTTATTCCGAAACAGTTATTCCATTGATTTGACACAAGCTGTGTTGGTTCATAGCCAATTCATCAAAGTTAACCACAATTTGCACTTTGACAAGCATAAGTAGGTGATGATTTTTTAGTATTTATGCATATTAATGACTTGATACATATTGCAACAAATGTGCAGGATAATGTGTTTGTCAATGTTGTGGCATCAATTCAGTACCGTGCCCTGGCAGACAAAGCAAATGATGCTTTCTACAAACTAAGCAACACTAAGGGTCAAATTCAGGCCTATGTTTTTGATGGTAGATATTTAATCTGTCTATTTATATATCTGATTCCTCCTTG
Source organism: Solanum etuberosum (assembly GCA_029582245.1). Classification (NCBI taxonomy): domain Eukaryota; kingdom Viridiplantae; phylum Streptophyta; class Magnoliopsida; order Solanales; family Solanaceae; genus Solanum; species Solanum etuberosum. Next base: position 23,648 of record JAJONR010005372.1, on the reverse strand, counting down.
GAATCTAGTTCTGAGAATAAATTGATTTCAATGGATAGTGCTAACTCACACAAATCTATGTTTATATTTTGTCAGTCATTAGAGCAAGTGTTCCAAAACTCAATCTTGATGATGTTTTCGAGCAGAAAAATGAAATTGCCAAGGCTGTCGAGGATGAACTTGAGAAGGTAAGCCAATTCTTCACTGTTTTTTTAATTGATACAAGCAATTTGAATTGTTCATTGGATCTCATATGAATGTCATTATGATCCTTTACAGGCTATGTCGGCTTATGGATATGAAATTGTTCAAACACTTATAGTTGATATAGAACCAGATGAGCATGTGAAGAGAGCTATGAATGAAATCAATGCTGGTATGTCTAAAATCTCATCTCTCTAGTTAAGCCTGATGCCTGCTGGTTCTCAACTGCTCTGACTAGTTAGTACTTAGTCCCAAGAGGACTATATACATCAGTTGATGGAGGGGGATACAGTAGGATTCGAACCCACCACCACTAGGGTGAAGGTGTGGGCAGCTCCCCAACTGAGCTACACCCCACACTATAAAGGAGTATCTTTTCATGTCCTAATTGTTTTCAACTCTACAGCTGCTCGGATGAGAGTGGCTGCTAATGAGAAAGCAGAGGCGGAGAAGATTTTGCAAATTAAAAGGGCTGAAGGAGAGGCAGAATCAAAGTATCTCTCAGGGGTAGGTATTGCACGACAGCGTCAAGCGATTGTGGATGGTTTGAGAGACAGCGTGCTCGGATTCTCAGTGAATGTGCCTGGAACCTCAGCAAAGGATGTAATGGACATGGTCCTCTTAACCCAGTACTTTGACACCATGAAAGAAATTGGCGCTTCCAGCAAATCATCTGCCGTCTTCCTTCCTCATGGGCCTGGTGCTGTAAGAGATGTGGCAAGCCAGATTCGCGATGGACTCCTCCAAGCTTCTGTGGACCATTAAATGTTCTACTATATCAGAAATGTCAAATGAGTTTCACTTGAAGCAGCCTTTTTCATTTTGTGTTTACTTTCTGCAAGTGTGGATGTGTTTGATGAGTTTGACTTTGTATTTGTGAATGCTTCTAGTACCTGTATATTGTAAAAAATTTAATATCTCCAGACCTTTGAAGAATTGTGAAGTATATACTATTAATAGATTGATGTGATATTTCTCCTCGTTAATTGTACCTGTTAATTTGTTCCTTTTACCCATCCTTCATCCTTGATGACTGATCGTTTGTTGTCTTATTAGCTATGTTGTTCGGATTCTTCAAAAATGTCAATGAGTGTGTGTCAAAGTCGCCAACAGTAATGTATTTTTGGAGAATCTGACATGAGTGTGACATCGAACCTGAAGAATCTGCGCAAGTTAGCTTACTGGTGTGTAGTACAGGGTCATATTTAAATTTAGATAATATTTTGGTGTGTAGTATGGTGTCTAAAGGAAGGTGATTGATCCCTCAAACTGAAAGGAAAAATTCCAAAGGGAGGTTGTAGCAATATTATTGGCTTCTTGCTTGTTTTGGCAAATACCAATTGGGCATTTCACCTGCTTGTTTGAGCGAGTCAAAAAGTTCATTAATATTTGTGAAGGGACTTCTTCTTCACTCACATAGTTTTAACTTTTGTTTCGATTTAAAAGTAAAATGCATATTTCAACGTTTAAAATACGTATTGGTGAATTGTGTTCACCAAAATCTCAAAAATATATGCACTGTTTAACCATTGATATCAACTTTTACAAATTTGAAGATTCATGGTCATCAAGGCACCTTAAAAAAAATTATGACATGAGAATGACGCTTTCTTATAGGAGGCTTCCCCTTATCTCTCATGTGTCTTCAATATTATTTTCCTCGACATATATATATCCAAATGATTCGTGAAGGGGTAAATCGTAAAAGCACTCAATAATAAATTTTATAAAAATATATCAATTTTATCAATATATATAATTTGAATAAATAATGAAAAACCCATGTAAATGACCAAGATGATTATAAAGAAAAAGAAAAGGTAACTAAAAAGAGTAGTTGTATAGATCTTGTATAATACACCCATTCACAAAATTCCTTCTTCACTACTCTTTTCCCCTTTGTCCTCTCTCTAAATTGTGTGCGCTCTTCTTGATCATCTGTGTCCAGTTGAAGATCGTAGATGGATCATTCATGGCGTCTTCATCTTCCTCCACCACCAATTCAAGGTAGAATCTGTCCATCCTGCTCAATCTCACACTTCCCCTTTTGCCCTCCTCCAACCCCTTTCCCTTCAAACCCTAGTTTCCGACATCCACCACCACCACCACCACATCCCCATCAACCCCTCCCCCGCCCTCCACTTCCTCCTCATGAGGTGGCTTATGACCCCTTCATCGATCATCGCGGTGGGCCCCCTATGCCCCCTCCTCATCGTCCCACTGTTGATGGCTATGAGCATCATCCCCGCCCCTCAGATGTGTATGGAAATATAAAACCTAGTTATGATTCACCGGGTGCTTTTAATGTTGGAGTAAAGAGAATGAGAGTTGATGATTCATCGGGTACTTTTACGAATGAAAAAATGACTAGTTTAGCTAGGTTTTCAACTGATAATGTGAGGAGATTGCAGCTGATTAGCGAATTTGGTGGGGCAGCTCACGAATTAGACAAAGGGCGTGGAAGTTTTGATGGTGAAGAATATGGAAAATTTGATGGATTTTTAGGTGGCAAAAATAGCAATAGCAGTTATGTAGATCAAGGTTATGGTAATATGGATAGAAATCAAACATTTCATGACCAAGAACGTTTTGAGAGACAGCAATATCCACCGAGGGAAGGGAATGTGCAGTTTGGACAATTAGGATATGACAAGAATTTGCCACAGAGAAATGGTTACAAATATGGTAGTCCTCGAGCTGATACTCACCACAATGTAGAGCACGACCAACAGAATTACGAAGGATCAAGGTACAGCTCAAAACTTGGAGATGGTTATCTTCCAAGGCATGGAGTTTCAGGGATGAATACACTGTACAATGAACAGACAAGCCATTTGCCCGTGGATGGTCACAGTTACAACCATCAATATTCGCAGGCTTATGCAGTGCCGAATCATGTGGAGTCAAAATCAAATCACTATGGTTCCCCATATGACCAGAGGGTTAATTCAGCGGACCATAGTGGCACGAGCTTATATTCGGCACAGGGTTGTAAGACATATGCTAGCCAGCCGCCACTTCCAGCTTCTCCTCCACCTCCTCTTCCAATGGAACCCCCTTTGCGTGAGCGTCTTGTCTCATCTTCACCACCTGGAACTTCTGCCTCATTGTTTCCAGGTTCTGTTGGTTCTTCAGCTCCTTTGTCATCATATTATCCTCCACTTCCGGAAGAGAAGTCCATATCACATTATCAGCCCAATTTACATTTGTCATCTGGCACAGCTATCGAGGTACTCCTTCAATTCTTTTTGGGCTTTGTTTATGTTCTTCACTTTGCAGTCTATTATTGAGTGGCTCACGAGATAATATTTGATATAATAAATGTTAATTTAATTCTTTCATTTTTTTGCGAGCATCATAAAAATGGAACTCCTCATCATAATTCTTTTGGTTGTAATTATATTAATTGTATTTCATAACAAAAGAGTAGGATAGTGGAGGACCAAATGAGTAGCATTGTCAATAGATGTAGTTAAGCTATTAATACAAACCAAAGTAAAAAAAAGCTCTAGCCAAAGTAGCTAAGTTACTAATACAATTCAAAGTAAAAGAAATTCTAGCAAAAGTAATCCTTAATTATGCTTCAATTTTTTTCTAGCATTTTCCTTTTCATGTAGATCTGTCATCATATTTTGCTCCCTATGTCACCTCATCATGTGCTACCAATTGAATAAAAATAATTGACATAATTATGAACAAATAAAATGTCATACCAATCAAAAAAAAATTATATTGGTGAAAAAGAAAGAAATCTAAATTATACAATATATTTGCAAATTATATTTTTGATTATACTAACAAAAAATAATCATCATCCCTTGAAATCTAACAAATATTGTAATCAATGTACATTATATGATTATTAAGTTAATATCAACCGCAAATTGACCTTTAGAGAGAACAATCACTTACTAACGACCCATTGTTTATATTTACAAAGATATTCTTGATCACAATTGTTTGGAGGATGATAAGACATGCATAAATAAAATATTAAGAAAGCACGTCCAAGTACATGAAAATGAAATATTTTTTACCTTCATATACTTCTTTTTTGTTACATGTTAGTTAATTCACAAACCAATATGATGAAGAAGAGAGAGGATAATCTTGAATGTGAATCTTCATGAAACTGAATATGAATTATATAGGTAAAATAGAGGAACACATTCACAAACCAATATGATGAAGAAGAAAAAAGATAATCTTGAATGTGAATTTTCATGAAACTAGACATGAATTTGTATAGGTAAAATAGAGGAACACATTCACAAACCAATATGATGAAAAAGAGAAAGAATAACCTTGAATGTGAATCTTCATGAAACTAAATATGAATTTATATAAGCAAAATAGAGGAATACCATAAAATAAACTTACAAACTAAAGTTTGGAGGTCATGGACATGAAAATTATGGGAGTTATGAATATCATTAAAAGTAAAAATTTAAAGAGGTTCAAGCCATGGGTAATTACTCCTTGTAAATAAATTAAATAATAAAGATAAAAATACTTAAAAGAAAAATAAATTTATTAAAATTAAAAATTAGAGAGATGTGAGTTATGGATAATTACTCCTTGTAAAATGGCATGTGAAGAGTCTTTGTTGTAAATGTTTCTCCATTAATAAAATATTTGTTTTTTGCAATAAATTAAGTAATTCACTTTACAATAAAATAATTATAATTTAAATGAGAAAAAAAGCCCCATCCCCCCAAAAGGGGGGGGGGGATAAATGCAAATGGAGGTCATAGCGTTGTCTATGTTTCTCCTTTATATTATATATAGAATATAAAATTTGTGATACTACAAGTTTAAAACACCATAAAAAAATTCCAATATATTTTTTCAGTAGTTACTTGTAAGTAGTTCTTAAGAATTTTTTATGGAGAACTGACATTCTTTTGTAATTCTTTTTTTATGATTTTCACCGAATGCTGTTTTGCTAGTTTGCCATTTCCTTTGATAAGGAATTTACCATTTATACCTATGCTGCGAGTATTTATTACTCCCTCCGTCCCAATTGTTGGGGCTAATTGTTGTGGTGTCATACTATAGTAATTTGACCTTTTCTGCATTATCTTGTTGATATGGGATTTCTATGTATTTTTTAGTTATGTTCTACTTCTTGCAAGATGGCTCACAATGAGGTTTACACTTCACATGATGTTTATTTGCATACGCTCCTAATTGACGACTATGAATCTTACATCCTATTCCATTCCTAATGAATAACTCCCAACACTTCTTTAAGCTAATATTGTGTGATATTGGGGGTATATCAAGCATTGTTATCCTTTAAAAAAAAATAGATATGTGTCTGTTTTCGCCTTAAAGATGTACATATGTGTGTCTTTAGCTATCTTCCTGTCTTGACAAATTTGATATCCTTTTTATGTTGAAGATATGGTAAAACATGCCTAATATAACTGATTTTTGTGGTTTCACCAGCAAGTCCATATGCATCGTTATACTTCATCATCTATACGCTCCAGAGGAAGTGAACATCCTCTGCTAGAGGTACCTTCAGATAAGTCAAAAGTCATTGATGCTATACACATTCTAAAGCATCCATACCGAGCTACCCGGCCTGATCATCTTGTTGTTATTCTTCGGGGACTTCCAGGTGCTTCTTTCTTTCCAAGAGCTATCTCATTTAGTTATGTAGTTGTCCGTTTGCTTTTAGTTGATATCTACTGTGAATGAAAATTATTTACCCTTAAATTACTTGATAAGGAGACTAAACACCTTCCCCACTTAAATAGACTCCTTCAGTCCCCCCTAACCCCCCAGGGAAGAAAAGGAAAGAAAAAAGTGAGCCCTTCTTGTTATTAAGAAAAGAAAGGTGAATTGTTTATTGTGTTAAGTCTGCTGGAGACATATTTAAGGTAATAGTTTTCTGATAAGGTATTTAAAATAATAGTTGAAACATATGGCATAACGATTGGAGAGTTCTATGAATTAGTAGCATTTGTATCAGTTCATCATTTTTGAGATGGAGACATTTATGACTTAGGGATTCAGTGGTCCATGTAAAAAGATTAGATGGATGGTTTACTGCATATCATTTAGAAAACAAATTGGAGCACTTGCTGGCCTACTTTATGATTGCATCAAATACTGACTGAAAGTAGTGTAGGGGCTGGAAAAGTATGACCAGTTTGCTTTCCTCCTAAAGATAATTATTTAACGGCAGGCAGTCATGTTATATGTCCTTTTGTGACTTCATTTCCTGCATTCTTATACGAATAATGTTTTAAAAAGGAAAGCTTACTGTGCCCAAAGAATTTGGATCTCTGTAAGTTTTCTTCTTTTATTTTCAGCTTTTTATTATCCTTTTCAGGGAGTGGAAAGAGCTATTTGGCAAAGATGTTACGTGACCTTGAGGTTGAAAATGGTGGCACTGCCCCTCGTATTCACTCAATGGATGAGTACTTCATGACTGAAGTTGACAAGGTCTTATCTTGCTATCTTACTTGAAGTTCTTTTGATCGTCAACATATCTCGCTTTTCTTCCTTTCATATGTTCAAGACTCCTATTAATTCCAGTTACTAGCTATTTCAACTCCTCTCCCAAAAATATAAACAAGTTCTTTCAGACATGCAGGTTGAGGAGAGTGAGGTTTTGAAATCTTCTGGTTCTATCAGGGGCAAAAAGATGGTGACAAAGAAGGTTATGGAATACTGCTATGAACCTGAGATGGAGGAGGTAAAGCCATCTCTGCCTGAACTTAAGAGATAACCGGACTTCCACAGATTTAAATTTGGAGCCTTTAGATTTAAGATATTTATCTGCCTTTCTATTAGGTAGCTTTGATCGATTTGTCTGCAGTGTAGTAAAATCCATGTTTTAGGAAGTGTATATCAGAGATAACAAAAGCTACCGGGGATACAATCGTAAAAGGTTTGGTCAAACTTATGGTTTTTAACTGATTTTGGTGACCAACTTATGGCTTTTAACTGATTTTGGCTTATAATCACTTTTTGTGTTTACCAAATGGAATAGATTAGCCAAAAAGTACCTATAAGATAGTTTGATCAACTTATATGCTTAGCCAAACACCCTCATAGTGGTAGCTATTTGTACAGAAGTTCAATATTTTACTAAAGGAATGATATTTTATTGGTTGCACAAGTTCCTCTTTGCCTAGTATTTGTAAGGTTAAGATGACTTGAATATTGTAAATGTACAACGTAGAATTATGCAGTATTCAGGGAAAGCAGTATTGATTTTGAGTTCTCGTTGTCCAATTTTTTTTATAGTTTATTAAGGTTGCAATTTCTTTGTTTGCTACTGTTAGATTCTTCAAGTTCTTACTAATGCAATGCTAGGGAAAGTGTAATTAGTCCTAGTTAAGTTTCCTCTTTCCTTTGTTTGGGGGTGGGGTGGGGTGCATAAGGATTGGATTAGAGTGTTATGGACATAAAGCAAACAAGCAACTATGGTTTCTCATTTTCTCCTTTTTTTTCACTGTGAAAAAGGAGGAGGGGGGGTGGGGGGCGTAGTGTAGTAGAAAAGGTTTTTCCTCCTCTAACCATGAGGGTGAGTGTTCGAGTCACCAACAAATTGAGAAAAGCCCCAGTTTTGCTACTGGGATGGGGGTTTGAGGGGGCCGAGTTCACCCTATCAACTAAAAAACATTTTCATAGTTGCATGCTAAGGAAGCTATTTCTTGAAACTACGAGGTAACACTCTATGTAAAGTGGTTCAGTTCTTTTTGAGAAGGATATTTCCAGTGGTTTATTATATCTTTTGGTAACAGAAACATAGCATTATAAACTTTTTGCGTGCCCATATGTGCATTTCTTCTGTGGGTTTAATGTTGATGTAATTAGTATATTGTAATTGCATCTTTCAAGAAGCTCGTCTCTTCTATACTGTATGCAATTTCTGGAATCAAATATGATATAGAGGTCATCTTATGGTATTTCCAGTTGATTTTTATGGGTTGGGATTTCACTAGTTTGTTTTCCCCAATTTTCTGCAATTTATTGCCTCGTATATATTATTATCTCTATTGATATTTTCTCTCCTCTTCAGGCTTATCGTTCAAGCATGTTGAAGGCTTTCAAAAAGACCCTGGATGAGGGGGCTTTCTCCTTCGTAATTGGTATGGTATTTTTGGGGCAAGATAGCTCTTACTCTGTAATTCCACATTTTTTCTTTTGTCCATAATCTAAGACTGACATGTGAAATGGTTTGCATCACTGTTTCCTCTTTCAGCTGGATGTCTATTCTTTTGTTTATTGTGTCTGTGAGATTCTCCGAAATTTGCTAGTGAAATGATTACATGCTGCTGTCAGTTGTTTTGTTGTGTCATCTGTTGCTCTCTATTGGAGCATATTTCTATAGAAAACCTCCATTTTGTTGGATTTAGGAAACTTGAAGGTAGGTAGCATCCCATAGGTTTCTTGATAATAGCTAGCACATTGGTTCTTCAAGTCATGCTAGATTGTCTAGTTAAAAAGTTCAACCATAGTTTAATTATAGATTAAGTGGTGATGCAGTGCCTTGCACTGCCTTCAGTTTACTAACTACAGATGCAGTTTTGTTCGGCAATTGACCCATTTGTTGCTGGTATTTGTGCCTCATCTTAGTGGATGACCGCAATCTGCGGGTAGCTGATTTTGCTCAGTTTTGGGCATTTGCGAAGGTATACTCTCAGTTCTCTCTATTATGCAACCAGTTCAAGTGCTATACTCTAGTTCAATTATTTTCTAGGATACTTTGAATGTCTAAAAGTCTTAAACCTTTTGTGTTTGTGTATATATAGTTTGTTACTGCTTTATAGGTTATCAGTTCTTTCAAGTTTTAAGTATTATAACCTTAGTTGATCAAGAGAACGTGTGGCCGCAACAGCTTTTCCGTTGGTTGTCCAATGTGACTGGGTGGATACTGCAAGTTTGAAAACTCACTCCATCAAGTCCTAATATATTGTTATAGTCGTATTGTAGTATCAGTTTTTGTTAGTTGCAATCTATTTAATTCTTGGTGTATTTTACCTCAGTTTCTATTTTTTGTTGGTCCACTTAAAAGTACCATTTCTTGATGACTTGTGGATGAATTGTTTATGAGTTTTAACTCTTTCTTGACTGCTGGTAATGATTTGATATAGTCTCATGCATTGCTTTAGAGTAGATTTACTAAAGAAGAAAAAAGCAATCAACCTGTCTTTCATTTTTGGTTATGTTTGGCTGAACATTGTCATCAATATTTTGGTGGTGATTTTGTTTGCAATTCCCCAAACACATTATTGCCGTGTCTTGTTTTGCTCACAGTAAGCTTCAAGTCTAGTATAACACAACAATGTGATAGGTATTGCCAAGGATATCTTTATCACATCTCCATTTGATTGAATAGGCTCCTGGATTTTGCAAATTATGAGAATACTAGTTCAAAGTTTGTTCAAGATTAGTTATGATGTTACCAAAAACAGTATATGGAGTAGTTTGGTTTGTGGTAGGATATTGAAATCTTCACTAGCAGATGTTTTTAATCTGGAGATAATTGCTATTCGACAAGCATAAAGCTTAATGCATCAACTTGGACAGCTTCTAAAACTTAGCTTTTTATTACTAATTGCTAGGATAAAACTGGCATATATCTCAAAGTGCAGGATCATCAAGCTTGAAGCTTCAAACTAATTTAACCAAAGAACAATGCAGAATTATAAATTTTCAGTAAGCAAGCTCAATTGTCATTTAGGATGGGGCTGAAACCCCCAGCTAGAGCAACAGAAAACTTGGATAAATGTTGGATTTAACATTTCTTCCAATCTACAACTTCTTAATAGAAACTATGGATCTGTAGACTACAAATGGCTTAAGTATTTGAAAATTTTTCTAGAGCTACCTGCTTCAGCACTTGCTTTCCCATCGATGTATTATGCTGGTTATCTAAATACAGCTAAACAACTGTGTATTTAGAGTGCACAAATTTGTGGGTGACAACTGCATATATGTATGTATGTATCTCACAGATAAATCCTATTAAAGAACTTTTAAGATCATGAAGGTTTGTAGAAGGATCTCTGATTGACAGATCATATAAGTGGAAGTTTGTCTATTTACCATACCAAATTTTCCTTCTATTGGGTTTAGGTTTGGTTGTTTGGGGTGAGGTGTTAAAAGAACTTGATTTGGTGAAAGTGGTTGAATATGTGAAGATTCCAAGCAACTAATTCAACCATACAATTGAAGTGGGTTTATGTTTTAGATTTTGTAGCCAAGGAGACTCAAGCCACTAAGTTTGTCCTCTAGTAATTTGTTTTTATAGTATAGTCAGTTTCTGTTTTGGCTGGTTATTACATAGAATTAGTTTGATAATTCTTAGCCAAGGTGGCTTGAAGTTATGAAGTGGGTCGAGGTAGATACCTGGGCTGGTGGGAGGTAGCAGTACTCGGTGGAATTGTCGAGGTGCATGCAAGTTGGACTGGACACCACTGTTATCAAAAGGAAAAATAAATAATTACTCTTTGTCAGAGTTCTTGCTTTTTGGATGGGAATGGTGCTCCTTGCTTTCTGAATTTAATTGCTTGTTGCATTTCCTTCAGTGACGCATGCTGCTTCTGTTACTTTTGCACTATTATGGCTTCTCGAACTGCTGATTGTTTTTTTTGGATGACGGATTATCTTCTTCAATTGTTACCATCACATCTATTTAAGAAAAGCTGATTGCTGCCTCTCTGTTTGCCATGGTTGTTGTCTTTGCTTATTTCCGTTGCTTATTATTTCAGAGATCTGGCTATGAAGTGTACTTGCTAGAAGCAGCTTATAAGGACCCAGCGGTAAGTTAGCTCATGTATTTCTTTGTTAGCCACGATTTAACATCAAGCATTGTATGTATGTATGTCTGTACATTATCTGATCCACTGAAGATACTTTTTAAACTCATGTCCTTGTGGATTTCAGGGATGTGCAGCAAGGAATGTGCATGGTTTCATTCGGGATGATGTACAAAAGATGGCTGGCCAATGGGAGGAAGCTCCATCCATGTACTTGAAACTTGATGTTAAGGTACTTTCTCCTTAAAACTATCTTGTTGTATAGTCAGTCAGGTGCTACACTCCTGGACTCTCAAGTATACCTGAGCAATTTAACTTATTCCAGCAAAGTAGTTGTTAGTGTAGCCTGTTAGACCTTATGTGAGAAGTTAATTTTATCAGCTTGTATGAGTTGGATGCTAATATGTCATCTGTCCTTACGGTTTCATTTTATTTCAACAATGTGACAGTCATTACTTCATGGAGATGCTCTGGAGGAAGGTGGAATCCAAGAGGTAAATTTTGTTATGCATATTTTCTTAAAACCTTACCCTAGGTTCAGCATACTCATGACCATGTGAGCACATAGACACTTGCATTTGTTCAGAGTGTAAGGAGTTGTTTGGTATGGGGGATGAGATAGACAAAGTTATCCCATGGATCAGTTATGCCACCATATATATGAGATAACTTGTCCCGTCATTGTAATGCAAATGGCGGGATAAATAATCCCGGGACTTATACCCCTAACCTTACGCATGATAAATTGAGCTTGCTTTTTATCTTGAGATTATTATAACTTATCCTCATACCAAACGTCCCCTAAATATGTCCGGAGAGTTCTCCTGCGGCCCACCTAAAGTTGCGGATAGCAGGTATGAAATGAAGAGAGATCCCTGTGCAAGACGTCCACTCAATTAGAAGTGGTAGATTAATGGCATGGGCAGTGTTATCAAAAGCAAAAAGCGCAAAAAAGCTCTGAGGTCTGTTGGGGCTTTATGTGCAAATAAAGCGTGAGCTTTAATGAAAAAAGGCGCAAAGGGAGAAAAAAATACAAATATATATGTTTAGTCCAAGACTCCTAATTGTAAGCATGAATGACAAATATATGAACAACGAAATTGAATTTTTTTAATGATAAAGTGAAATATCAATTGTTTAGTGCCACCTCTTCAGAAGTGGCTCATTTGCAAGGGAAAGTATGCCTTAGCGCCTTGATGACGACACTAAAGCGCACATCAAGTGAGGGGAAGCGCTTGACCATTTTGACCCCCGCTCCAGGGCTTAAGCGCACCTTTGACAACAATGGGCATGGGATGCCCCCACGTCCCACCTTTAGATGTGTTCTGGAGTATCTGGAAGGAGAGAAACAGTCTGGGCTTTTAGATATAAAAAGATAAAAGGAACAGACTAGCCTATGATTGTGTCGGAAATGCTACTTGGAAAGTCCTATATTTTCTTTTGTATACTTTGGCTTAAAGGATTCTCATAGCTTGTAAAGTTATACAAAAAATAAAATGAAAATTCCCTGTCTTGTAAATTTATATCATATAGCTTTTGAAAATATTTTCCTCTGTTGTCTCATAGCTTATTCATTTTATAAAGTGGCTTTCATTTACAAAACAAAAAATTAATATATGAAATGACAAAGTGTCTTGGATGGTTTTAGTTCCTACTTACAATGCACAATGAACAGTCAGCAATGTTCCAAATGCAAGGAAGGAAAGAAAAGAGATGTTGGCTGATAATGTTCCTAACACCTTACTTCTGAAAATTAACAAATGAACAATAAATAAGTTACAATAGTAATAATATACTAGGAATATCATGTGATGTCCACCAACTTGTATTGTCATCATTCACATCTTTTTCAGGTTGTTGTACCAAAACATGTACAGCTTGTGTTGCTCAGAGGTAGAAACTTCTAAATCATGAGTCTTATTTTGGATCTGCAGGTGGACATGGATATGGAAGATGACGACTCATTGGGAGTGCCTTCCACTTTAGATGAAGAGAATATTGAGAAGTTTACAGTACCTCCCCAAGAGGATATTCCAGCTTATGGTATGTCATGGATCTGTCCAAAGGGTCATTTGTATTTCTTATGCTGCTCCTGTATTGTCTCTCTTGTTGTATGTCCTAAGTTCTAGTTAGTAAACATTGTTGTGATTAGCAAAGCTGGAATCAGTTCTGGTGATCCTCCCTAATCAATTTGTGATGATTCTGGTGTAGATGGCATAGTTTCTTACCTTTGCAACAGATATCACCATATCGGTCCCTTTCTTTAAAATTTACATTCGTTGTAGTCACAGTAGGTCATATGTTTGTTTTGAGGCGTAAAACAAGGCTGAGCTGATTTTATCGTGTAATAACATAAAGGACCCGGCTTTTGTGGTGGTTGAACTTGGCTGATTTTGAAGTTCAACCGCCAACCCTTAGCTTTGACCACTGGGTGGAACCTATTCTCTTTTTCAATACTGATTACTTCTCAACATCAGTTGGATTTTGTCTAACATAATCATTGGATCTCTTCAACTTTATGCATACCATTCTGAAGTAGATACGAACAAATTTGTCCTTTCTTCATTGTCTTGGCTGCAAAAAGCATCTGATCATACTTATTATGTAATTTGATATCAGGCGATGTAAAGGATGATCAGGATTCAGACCATGAAGAGGATCACCGAATAACTGAAGTAAAAGAATTGGCAAAGAGTAAATGGTCATCTGATTTGGATGAAGATGATACTCGAAGAAATAAAGATGCCACTAAAAACATAAATGCTCTCTCTGGGTTGATACAATCTTACAGCAAGGAAGGAAAGTTCGTACATTGGGGTGACCAGGTAACTTTTACATGTTACGGACGATAGCATTTCCTAGTTCTATATTGATGTGTTTTTTCTTACTGAGGGATGATTGGTGAAACTTATGTCCGCTCTCTGTTCTCTGCCTGCTTTCCCCTTTCTGCTTTTTCTGATGTGCTCACCAGCAAAGGCTGACCTTTTTTCATTCGTCATATCTTTACTTTTTCTCGTCCTGTTATCTCCTGACACTTTACATTAGCAAACGTCTGGTAGCTGAATTGTTGGGAAGACTCTACCCTTCCACCCTTATGTTTTTCTTTGAAAAAGTGAATTTTTTAAAGAATGTAAACCAGGAGTCCTACATCTCTTAGAATGGAAATAGGACTCCGGATTTTATTTTTAAAGAAAGAATGAGTTTCTCGACATTATAGGTTGTTTCGGTGCCTATATTCTCTTATATCAGAAATGTAAATTGATTAAAAAAACTTGGAAATGTACGGTTTTTATTCATTGGATTGGACATGTGGTATTTTAACAGTTCTTCCCTTGACAATATTATTGTGAGTTCGGGATGCAGGATAGTTCCTAGACAGCTGATATTGATAACTTTGGGATGGCTTAAAAACCTTGCAGCAAAGGCTTGTTTATTTTCCAAGGGGAGGGAAGACTTGTAGGAATTGTATTAAGTGGCTCCATATCATTGCAAGGCTAAGTTGTTTTATGGGGCAGATTTACTTTTTATCAAATTACATTGGCACTAGGGGAGGGAAGAATCATTGGGAGTGAATTAAGTGTTCCATCTCATTAAAAGCTTAAGTTGTTTGAAGGGGAAGTTCTCATTAGGTGTTGGCCGTGAATCATATTGGCATGCTTATATATCCGTTATTAAGGTTGGTTATTCAATGATTTTTTCAGATGTGGGATTGTAACTTTTTTCAGTGTACTAACCTTATCTATTTCCGGCTACCAAAATCAATGATTTTTTCAGATGTGGGATTGTAACTTTTTTCAGTGTACTAACCTTATCTATTTCCGGCTACCAAAATCTATGTTGTATACGTTTTGGAGAGGAAGTTGAGATTACATGCATCTACTAATCTGATTATTGTTTTTTCGCCATCTGTTCTGCTGTTCTTCTAAAAAGAGGCACTAGTTCAATTTCTTTGCGCTAAGTGTGTGTTTGCTAGTTGGGAAATTTTCCCGTGTTCAGTTAGTCAAAAATTTTGGACAACTTTTTCTCCGTGAAAACAAGTTCCTTTAGAATGAGGAAAATGACTTCCGTTGTTTTCCACGAAGTGCCATTCCACATTAATTGTTTCCTCTCCCTACCCTCCAACACACCTCTCCCATCCCACCCCCCAACCCTTACCTCTACCCTCACCTTTTGTATATGTCTAGATTATATACAAATGCTTTTAGAATAATACTTTTTTGTTTTCCAAGAATATAAGTGGGTTTATTACTTATTCTCTTGTGTTCGGTACATACACATCTAAACTTATGTTACTTGTCCCAGGTAACCAAAAGAGGCTTTTCTATAGGGGCAGCAAAAGCAACCAATGTATCTTTAATAATTGGTCCTGGTGCAGGATACAACTTGGTGAGATTCCTCATGCAACTATTGTTTAACTTGTTCGGCTCATCATCATCTACATCTTGATGCTTATTTGGCAATATTATGCTTGTAACCATGCTGTTTAACTTTCTGGAGTTTTTGTTATTGTAATTCAACATTTAGTTGGTAAACTACTTAAAATGAGATTTTCCATATACTTTGGAACCCATATGATAAGCTGGCCTATTGTTTTGTCATTTTCAGAAGTCAAACCCCTTACCTGATGAAGAGAAGTTGACATCAACTCAACATAATGGTGAACCAAAGAGGCAGAACATATTTCAAGAGAGATTACGAGCAGAGCACGAGTCGTTTAGGGCTGTTTTCGAGTCCTTCAGAACTGGTTCTGACAAGAGGCGGCAGCGGATATTTGGGCTGAATGCTGAAGATGAATAGTACATATGTAGATGGGGGTTTAAAATCGCGTATTAGCAATTTTGTATGTTTTGCTAATCCTTGCCATTGAGGAAGAGTGGGGAGGGTTTAGCTATTGTATTGTAACATCGTGTAAATCGTGTAGCAAAATAGGTAGTTTGTTGCCTGGAATGTAATTACTATGACAGGGGTCCATTGAGTCTTTATTACTCTCTACTACTTGAATGGAAGGAATATGACATGGGTTCATTGAGTCTTTATTACTAGGTAGTTTGGTTGCCTTGAATGGGCTGTTTTGAGTCTGTATTACTCTGTAGTTGGTGGCCTTAATTGGAAGGACTATGTCATGGGTTAATTGAGTCATTATTACTATGTAGTTGGTTGCCTTGAATGGGCTGATTTGAGTCTGTATTACTATCTGTAGTTGGTGGCCTTAATTGGAAGGACTATGTCATGGGTTCATTGAATCTTTATTACTAGGTAGTTGGTTTCCTTGAATGGGATAATTGAGTCTGTATTACTATCCGGTAGTTGGTGGCCTTAATTGGAAGGACTATGTCAACCCATTGAAGTCCTAACCTATTTTAAGAGAATTCTCAATTGAGCCCAATTTAATTTTCAATTTGTGGGACTCTTTATTTATATTTATGTAAAGTATGTTCCTATATTTAAGATATGAATTACTATTTTTTTTTATATCTTTTAGGATTTATCTATCCATTTGTAACTTTTTTTTTAAAAAAAAATTTAGTTGAAATTTAAATTGTGGTTATAAAATTTAAATAATAATATATTAAAATTATTGAGGTTAAGCGGATCAAATTGGGTGGGTCAAGACCAAATCCATTTTAAGTCCATTTGAATCCAACTCATTTGAGCCCAAAGTAAATATGGGCGGGTTTGGACCCAATACAATTTCTATTTCAATCCATTATAATATTTTCAATTTTAACCCAACTCATCTATTTGACACCCATGTTTACGCCAAAACTAACAGTTAAAATTTGAAGTGACAATCATCATTTATAACCATTAGTTAAGTAATAAATGGATAAATGGAAGACAAAAATCTTGTATTCATTGGTTTTGCCTAACGTATGATTGGTAGAGTGTATTAAAAAAAATAGCATATGTATTTAGTGGTATCTTGGTTAGGGCTGTTCAAGATCGAACCAAAATCGATAATTCGAACCGATAATTTGGTTATTGGGTCAACGGTTCGGGTTAATGGTTTAACGGTTTGGGTCTCAGTTTACTATGAACTTCTTATCGGCTTATCGGTTTGGGTCTCGATTTGGCCATATTTCTAATCGGATTTCCCGATAACCCGATAAGAAGTTTAATTAATTACATTTATATCACTTAAGGCCTTAGACACTTTTAGCCTTTAGGGTTTACATTTCAGTCTTCAGACACTTTACCGTGACTTTATAGTTGACACTCAAATTTCACAATAATATTCCAAAGTTGTGACATCACTCATTGATTCACTATCACTATTCCCACGCTGACGAGTTATATTGAATATCATTCTCTAAGTGTTTAAATTAAGGTTCAAATTGTTGGTTCCCTTACTTTAAGTCTTTGTTTTTATCATCACATTACAGTGAGTGAGTCAGTGAGATATGTAACACCCTGATTTTTTTTTAGGTAAGATTCGAACCATTCTTAGTTGTGAGTAAGATTTTACCAAGGAATTTAAACTTTCTTAAGTGTTAAGGTCACTAGATGTAGCACCTTGAGTTCCAAAAAGAATTAAAGAGAATTCATTCAAGTCATTCCTAAGTTCTTTCAAGTTTTGGGTCAACTTCAAACGACCATAACTTTCAGTACATGATGAGTTAGGAGACCCATAAGATATCATATGAAAGATCTCCGAGTCCTCTTTCCAACGCCACCAAGTATGCTAATTTTTGAGCTCGTATGAGGGAGATATGCCCGTTTGAAGTTAGACTGTCCAATTAAGGAAAGTTACCCGAAAATATGAGGGGTATCTTGGTATTTTCCTTACCCCATCAACTTAAAACGAATTATGGTAATATTTAGGAGTCTAAACTGATTTGGTTCAGTTTTCACAAATCCTAATTACGCTTAGGGTTTTAGAAGAAAGTTCAAAAATAGAAAAGAGGAAAAAAGAGGAAAATGTGTTCATCGAAATTTCTTGCAATCTTTGAGGGGTTTTCGCCAAGGATTCGATCCTAAAAGGTATGTAAGTTTTCATAGTGTTGGGTTCGTTCACCCACACACCAATCATGTGTTTCTTTTGCGAATCTATCCATAAACATTGAGAAATTTAAGTTATGGATAAGAGTTCTTGAAGTGTTGCTTTCGTTCTTGAATTATGATGGGTTTCATGAGTTCTTGAGATGAATGTTAGGAGTTTGAGGGTTGTTTTTTAGTAGATTCTCGTGTACTTATATTGGGTAATTGAATCTAAGGAAAAATTGAGAAAAGAAATCGATTCTAGACGAATTAGGGTCAGAAAATGAGAAAGAAAATTCGTCGGATAATTCTGGGGGAGGGCTGGGGAGGCGCACCCCAGATGCGCCAAAGGGGCTAGGGCGGCGCCACAACAATGTGCCAGGAAGTGTTCTGTGAAGTTTAGGGGCTGGCGCCCCGCGCCAGCAGTGCGCTAGGGTCGCATGCCCCCACTTTTTTTCTGTCGTTTGCTCCGTCTAAGTCCTTTTAAAGTGTACCTTTACTTCCTATTGATCACAATTACTCTAAACTACATCTAAACATCGAGAGATCATTCATAACATGTTATGAATCATAACCCTTGAATTCATAATTCAAATTCAAGGAAGAGTCAAGAGTAAAGTTTGAGAAAGTCTCTTTGAGTCTTTTCGAGGAGTCTTCTACAATTACTTATAAGTTGTTTCGAGACTCGAGTAAGTGAGTATGAGAATGAGGAGAATGTATTCATGAGTCTACATTATCAGTGAGATCCTTGAGTCGAGTTAGTCATGCCCATAATTCCGCATGAACTCCATAAATTGAGTATCTTTGAGAGGAGTAGTATCTTCAAGTTCTAAGTTCTTGAGTATTGAGTTGTTAATCCTTTTTGAAACTATATTTCATAATTATGGATTACTATATGTTATACATGGAGATCCTTGAGTTGAGTCGGTCATGCCCATAATTTTGCATAAACCCTATGAGTCGAGCATTCATGAGATGAGTAGTATCATTGAGTCCTTGAGTTCTGGAGTCATTGAGTTTCGAGTATTGAGTTCTATAAATGGTTATTGAAAACCTTATATAGAGTCATTCACGTCCATAATTCGGCATTAACCCTATTTTGAGAAGTCTTTTACAATTATTTAAAATTTGTTTTAAGACTTGAGCATTTGAGTTTGAGGAAGAGTAGAGTTGAGTTCATTTTCTTTAAAATGATATATGGGAACTAAGTATTCTCAAGAGTAAATGTTTTTACATTTAAGAAGAGAGGAAACACCGATTTCCAAAAAAGTTCATGAGCAGTTTTGAGTACTATCTCTTTTTAGAGAAATCTTTTGAGTAATAATCTCAAAGTTGAGGAAGAGGAAAAATATTTTTTTTAAGCATATGAGCTAAGTTATATTTTTGGGAGTAGTATTGAGCACTGATATGGGGGAGAGTTCTAACAACTCACAACCCCGATAAACCATGTAGCCAACGTGGGTAGAAGGGTCATACTTTTTAGACGATTCCTTATTGCTTTTAAGCATAGACTAGTGGATCCACTTAGTGAGTAGGTTTTATACCCTGGCAAAGTATAGGACAGTTCTGACAGCGTGGGCTAGACGTTGTATCATCACATAACTCATAGTGATAGTTGTCGGTTAGAGAATCTCCCACATAGTTATTTTTTATTTTTACATACAAATGAGTTATTATTGTATTTTTACGTACAATTGAGTTGCTATCTATTGTTTTACAACTTTCTATATATTGCATCTTTTATTGTTGCTTTCTCCTTGAGTATCCAGAGTTGAGTCTTTTATTATTGAGTTGTGCCATATTTTTCTTTGAGTTGAGTTGAATAATGTTTCTTTGAGTTGAGTTGAGTGAGTTGAGAAGAGGTAAGTATGTTTTTTTTCCACCAGTTCAAGCTTATGTTTATTCTTTAGAATTCCCCTTACATGCTCGTACATTCCATGTACTGACGCCATTTGGCCTGCATCATTTCATGATGCAGATACAGGTAGCTAGAGTCATCAACAGGCGCTTCGTTGATACCACTTGAAGTTCGAGTTAGCTATGGTGAGCCTCTTTACTTCTGGAGGATTTCAATTACTTTTCAATTTTGTCAGGATGTCGTGGGTCTTGTCCCGACTTCCATCTTTGTCATTTAGAGGCTTCATAGATAGACAGTAGAGTTTGAGAAGTTTGTTCATTTATTTTGTTAAATGTCTTAAAGACTTGAGTTGCCTATTTTTGGCTAGTTGAATATTCTATTATATTCAGAGTTAATCATTTGAGTTAGAGCTTGGTATCTGAATTCTATAAATTTTATCCAGTTTTAAGCTTTGTATGGTTGAGTTAGTTTTCCACTTGTAGTCAGCCAGGATGATGGTTCGCTCGGGGACCAGCAATGGTTCTCGAGTGCCGGCCATGTCGAGGGTGTAGACTCGGGTCGTGACAAGATATGCCTGCAATATTGCAATACTACAATCTGCAATGAAAAAGATTTTATTAGTAATGGTCTCATGATCATTAATGGTTTTCGTTAGTAGTGTTGTAATGGTTTCTCTTTATAGTTCATATCGAAATTGGCTTAGTTGTTATGAGAAATCCTTTTGAGTTTGCCAGTTAGGGCAATATTGACATCTCTGTCCAGATTAATATGGAGTTTTATTAAGTGTTTTATATAGTAATGGACTAACAGGGATAAGTTCATCAGTGACTATTGGCTACTGCGTACTGTTAATTAGTGATTAGTCCATTAGTAATTCTCAATGAGAATTGTGTGAACAATTAACTGTTAACCCGAATGATAACGATCATTAACTGATAAATCAATATCTTAACGGTTTCATAACGGTTTAGCATGATTACAAACCGATAACCGATAAGTAAAACCCATAAATTCTAAAACCAAACTGACCGACACGCAACCCTAATCTTGGTTGGTACACTGATCAATCTATGTATAATTAATACATGAAAATTCATGGTATTAGTAATGTAAGGAGATTTAATGCATGCATTAGTATGGTTAAAGACTCAATTGCTCCTCAAAAAAAATATTCACATATTTTCATTATTTGTGGAGGGTATTTTTGTAAATAAATATTTTAAAAATAAATTATGCAATGTATGCTATTTTTAATAACACCAAACCATGCATAAGCAATAATTCGAGCATGACTAATTCAATCATTACTAATTCTATTTAGCATTATTGTTATATACCTTACTAACGACCTCTTAGAGTATTTTTTGTGTGTATTAGAGTCTAATAGAATTTATATTTATCTATCTATACTACCTTAAAAACATAAATTTTCTAATTTGAATATTAAATTACTCCCTAACTATAAACATCTCCTAACTTAAATGTCAAATTACTATAATACTTTAAAGTTCAAACTAAAAACACTCAATTTAGTACATCTTCTATATTCTCTATTTACTTATTTTATATTATATTAAAAGGATGAACATTTTCACATAATGGCTATGTGACTTTTTTGATGAGTTGTGATTTTTTTAAAGGGTTATGACTTTTCTGATAAGGCACAATAAACACTTGTTCATACTATCCTTTGTTAGATATAAATAGAAGGATTTCCTCTCATTTTTAAACATACATGTAGATATTATAAAATGAATATATAACTTAAAAGGAAAAACAATTTTTTTTTCATCATACATGTACAAAAACAATTTACAGAATTAAGCTAGTAGCTCCAAATGAAGTTCTTTTGAAAATGGCTATGGGAAATAAGTTAAATTATTTTGGGTTAAGATAGATAGATAGGTTGGGCATGAGGTTCATTTAGGAATTATAGGTTATTTTTTTTGGATTAATTATGACTGATTTGGGGGTTTCCATCCAAGTAAGGATATGTGCGACAAATTTCGTAACGACGAGAGCATGAGTAACCACATAATATAATGAAGGATAAACCTGACTATTAAATAAAAGTTGAGGGATATGTTGACCCTTTCCCCATCATTAATTTATATGGATATACGTTGTTATGCCCCCCCTCTCTTTGCTAAAAAAAGAATTGGATGCTACATGATTTTGAAAGCTTGTGTTTGTTCATGATTAAATTTGATTGTGCGTCAAATTTTTCTACAGGGGGCCTTTGTGAGGGACTCTCACAAATTAATTTTTAATTATTCTTTGTATTGTGAAGGAACATTTTGACGCGACTATTAGTTGGTCTTAGATATAGTACATATACATAATTTGATATACACGTGCAACACACGTATTGAGATATTAGTAAATAGAAAGGAGAGGTAGAGATGAGTTGTCACAAGTGGAAAAGTGAGTTACCACTGTTCCCATCAGTTTGTGATCTTGGGATTCAACTTTATAGCGTTTGATTGTGTATCGATCGGTTCGGTTCGATTTTAAAATTTATCGGTTCGATTTATAAGCTATCAGTTTATGGATATGCTAAACTGTTATGGAACCATTAAGATATTGACTTATCGATTATTGGTTTATCAATTGTTGATCTTTATCAGTTATTGGTTTATCGATTGTTGATCGTTATCGATTCAGCTATCGGTTAGACCGTTAAGATTTGACACAAAAAAAATAATTGAAAATTATTTAGAAACAAAGTGACAAACCAAATGAACCATGCACATGAATTGTGTAACACCCCGTATCCTAGACAGACCAGATTGCAGATTTGAGAAGCTACATGTGCTACCAACGGGCACCACCTACGGACCGTAGGGTGACCCACGGTCCGTCTTGGTGGTCAGTGGTTCACCACCTGGAGCCCCTCCCAGAAAAGCCCAGAAAAATTATTCTAAGTCCAAACCTACGGACCGTAGGTCAGACCACGGTCCGTGGTCCAGGGCCGTAGGTCGGGCCCCAGATTTCAGTCCCAGAAACCCCCCAGAAAATCAGCTAAGGGTCAGCCTACGCCAGGACCTACGGACCGTAGGTCAGACCCTCATTATTCAACTCTCAGTAATGAACGACAGTTGACCAGCACGGACCGTCGGTCCATCCACGGTCCGTCGATCAGTCCATCGGTTGACCCCGACAGTAGTTAAGTCAGGGTCTTTTGGTCTTTTCCTTATGTGATGGACCCCTAAACTACGTCGTTTAACCCCTAAACTACGTAATTTTTGTCAGTTTTAACCTAGTAACTAATTTAGAACTTACCCTAGTCAATTCATTCTCCAAAATTTAGCAAACTCAGAGCAAAAGGGGAGAAAGAGTCGACCAAACCCTTTTTCCAAGAACGCAGCGAGTTTTCTTCAGTTCCATCCCCGAAATCGAAAGATTTCTCCGTGAAATTCATCACCAGGTATGTGGGATTTCACTAGTGGGTTTCTTTCGTCCATTAGGTCCCTAGAATTCAGTTAGAATCTTGATTCCCTTGATATTATATAGACCTAGGGTTTCTTGAATATTAGAAATTGTTGGGTTTTAGTTGTTAGAATGATCCAAATCAGATTATCATGTTGTTGCTCAGTTTTTTGCATGAAATTCAGAACCTTAGCTATGTAGTTCCTTTAGTTCATGAATTACACATGCCAGGCCAGCTATTTCAGTTATATACATTCTTCAATTTACGAATGTCATATTATCAGATATAATTGTTGTATTCTCAGAGTTTGCATGTCAAAACATCGAGCTATCCATGTTTTACAGAATTCAGTCATAATGTGTTAATTTCATAATCAATTGGGAGTAGCTTAATACCGAGTGGACTAGGGTTCCAG